>PYAF01004757.1:801996-812207 GCA_007407185.1 Glycine tomentella | reverse complement strand
TCAAAGTGTCATGTTCTCCTTCAAATCCTAGACCAGCCTACTTATCATCCTCACTTTTTTTTTTTTCATGAAGTATTTATCGTTATAATGAAATATCAGTTCTCGTAAATGAATACAACCACACCGTCATCATACAACTCTTCACACCATCCCATTTAATTCAACCAATGCATTAGCATTCCGTCCCTTTTAAGATAGTACAGAAACTGAAGGCAGCAGATTTCAACAATTTGAAGGTTGAATCATATATATAGACATGTAATAAAAAATCATAAAGTTTCTAATAAAACCAACAGTTCCTCTGCTGTCAGACTAGGAAAACTAAAATATTAAGGATGCATTAGACATAAGCTGCTTTAAGAAACGTGGTATATACTTGACAACAATTTATGTTATACCCTCGAATTTATGCAGTAGTAACCTTGTTTATGCAGCTCATCCATATGATAGCAACTATTTTCCCTCATAATTTGGTCTGCAGCCAAACAATTCAAATTTTAAGCAAACAAAAAACAAGATTCACATAAACAAGGTCAACAGTGTAAAAGAAATTTCAGTAAACATAATATTTCTGTAGCCTCTGCCCACACTGGCACACCCTATATGTTGTACCTTTATTACTTCTCAGACTCTTGTTTGAAGGATTCTACTGGTGGCACACTGGCAGATTCATGATTATTGCCTCTTAAAATATCCATACATTGTTCCTTAAAAAAATCGATTATATGTTAATTCAACAACTAAATCAAGTGTCACAACTTTTGTAATTTCTGTGCGCTTAAGAAAACCAACTAAATTCAAGGGTTATGAAATGCATATTACAAAACAGCCCACAAATCAAGAACTCAAGTCAATATGGAAAATGAGAAGAAAAACATTACCTGGTTGTTTGGTGCTGATCCATTTAACCGCAGCGGCCTGGTATTAAGATCAATTAACTTTTTATCCATTTTTCCATGACCATCAATATTATTTTCTTGCCTTGGAACAGGTAAGACACTGTGATTCTGCTGACTATCTCTTGTTTTTAGCTTGAGTGACTGACTTTCATCCCTTCTTGATTCATTTTGATCCATAGGTTGCTGCCCTAGTTCTTCCATTTGGGCAAGTTTATCACCTGGAAACTGACATAAAAAAGTCCAAAACGAAGATAAATAAACTTCAAAATATCTATTCAGAAGCTAGAAAGCTTGATAATTCATTGCAGCCTAAAACATACCTGAGCTCTTTGCCTCAATAGAAGATATCTTCCATGGGTTCTTTTACCACCAACATGCACAATCATATCACATTGCAGACACAGCGAACTACCATCTATCTCACAGTAAAAGAAAGCTACACATACAAATTTCCATGACAAGGAAGAAAGATTCAACTTCTATATAGTTTAGAATGCACAATCTTGCAAAAAATATATGAATACCCTTCAGTACCAGGTGCATTTTCACATATGTCACAGCGTGGAACATCAGTGGGGTCAGCAAGGCCAACCCGAACGTGCCTACTAGCAAGTTTGTTACACATATGGATCTGTAGCTTCAATGCAAACCACAAACATGATGCTGTCAGAGAAAAAAATTACATGCAAATGTATGGTACTTCCATTAAATTATACATGAATGTCGTTACAAGAGTCAAAAGGCATAAATAAGTGAGTATTAGTAATTATTACCCCCATCCAATCCAAAATATAAAATTCACATGTAAGATGCATCACTCAACATGAAAAGATTTGCAAAGAAAGTATGTACAAAAGGCTGGTGCAAAATATCATTTCATTTGCCTAGTTAACTACTTATATTCTTGTGCCATTTTCAAGTGAGTCCCAATTCCAACTCTTTTGATTAAGTGAATCAATCTCCATATCAAGATTCCATGCAATAATAATTCAAAGGCATTTAAAATCCAATGGTGTAAAAGAACATCTTAAAAGATATAGGCCCTGTTTAGATAAACTTGTCCATAAACACTTATAGGAAAAGACAATAAGAAGGTAAAATGAGTTGAATTTCTCACAATATAAGCTAAAATCAACTTATGCACTTAAGCTTTTGGAGAAGTTACATGAAAGAGCTTCTATAAAAGTTAGGTGTACAAATTGATGTTTATTCAAACAAGGCCATATAATATAATTAATGAAACATAATAGTACCAAATTTATTAATCCGCTTAAAAGAAACTCATTCATTTTGGTAGTACTAAAAGAAGGTAAGAAAATTACAGCAACAGCAAGCAATATCTAAAATGGAAGTAAATGCAAATTAAAAACAACATGAAAATCTGAGAAAAAAATTGTGAATGAATGAGCACACTGCTTACTTATGGACTTATGAGAGAGCGCCTGCATTAACTCCAGACAAAAAAAAAATATATACGATGAAACATTCAAACCAAAATAAGTTGTCCCTAAATTACTTATTACTTTGCAAAGCAATCTCCAAGATCCAACACCAAAATTAAAGGGAAACAATAACATTCAATCAGAATTTGGCATCGTTTGCTGCTCCTTTGAACACAATTTATAAAAAGTTAATAAAATTCAATAAAGCAGGGAAAAGTGTAAATAATTCTTCAAAGTATTGAATTATGGATGAAAAAAGAAGTAAAATTGAAAGAGTGAAGAAAGCAGCGACCTTGTGGTCACAAGCAGAGCAGAGAGCAGCCTCATCAGCGGCGCAGAAGAGAATGGCAGCGGCGCTCTCGCATACGTCGCAAAGGGTTCGCATTATCTTCAATTTCTTTATGTTTATGTCTTCTAAGCTCTCCTTCGCCTTTCTTCTTCTTCTTCAATTCTTCAAAACTTGACTTCATCTTAGCAATTCTAAAACAGTACTATTAAGAAGGATTCCACAACCAGACGAATTCAAAGTTGAAAAATACTTGAAAGTAAAGGAAAGAAATAAATTTATTGATATTAATTGTTATTTCATAAAAATCAATAAATTTATTATTAATTTCTACACTTTTGAGCTGGTCGATGAAAAATTATAATTACAAAATGTTACTCATCGTATATTATATATTGATATTATGATGACTTAGAAAATATTCTAATTAAATTATTTATTATGTATATTTATACAGTTAAAAAATCTAACACGTAAATAATAATTAAAACTCTTTTAAGACTATGTATAAGTAAAATTAATTAATTTTTGTGCTAATTAAAAATTTTAGTTAATAGTCCATCTAGTACATTTTTATAAAAAATAAGTAATAGTGTAAAATAGTCAAAGAAAATATTATTTATTCTACTAATCATATTTAATAATTTTTTTACTAAATTTATTTCACTAAAATTTGATATAAGAATATAAAAAAATAATCATCAATAAAATTTAATGAATCAAAATTTTAATAAAAATTAATAACTAATAAAATTAGATATTTGGCGCAACTCCATAAAAAAAATACTTTGCACAAATATTAGTGTGAAAAAACAAATTTGGTTTAGATAAAGCCTTTTTATTCATGCATTGATCGTCGTGCCAAGTGGCAACTTTTTTTTTTTTCTTTCTTTTTTCAATGTGGCAAGTGGCAATTGACGACCATGAACCAAGGCTGCTACCGGGGCCCACTCTGATCTTTTGATCGGTCACGTAGCTTCGACGTTTAAAATTAAAATAATAGACAGACAATTTACACTACTAATCACTAATATCATACATTATCATACATTATACATTAATTACTAAAACAAAAAACAAAAATCATGTAATGTATAATTTGTCATGTAAATTAATCTAAATGATACAATAAATGTCTGCTTGTTTTAAATTTAGACTATTAGGCTTTCCAAACAATTAGATAGCATTCAAAACTAAGTTTTTCCAATATATAGACACCATGATTGAACTCAACAAAAGTAGATGGTAAAGCATGCTGGAACCACAAAGATTCGAAGGTGAGTAGTAATATGAAAGCAACTGTTCATCCATTCACAGCCACATGTTGTATAAGTACCAGCCTGTGCTCGTGGTGGCTTGCTATTATCGTTTGCCCGTGAAGAAAATGGCAAATTAACCGAAGCAAAACTCCAAAAATGTGGGTTAAGATTGATTACATCGTGAAAGCACCACCAAATCGAATCTCATGCTCGTATTCTCGTGTCAGCTTCTATTACACTGTCGCACCTTTACTTTTCTACATTCGTGGGTCATTGCCTGTTTTTTATGGCCCAAAATACTTGTATATGGGCTTACAATAACAATTTTTCTTGTGTTCTATGTGCAACCATATCAGGGCATTTGTTTCTTGTACTTTCCAATTTGTGTCCAGCACCTCTCAAAAAGTTTCAAGTGGTAAAAAATACCCTTATCCCTACACCTCCTCTCCCCTGTCAATCCTTGTGCCACCATCCTCTTTTACCAGCAAGGTCCGATCCTCCACCATGAGAGAGGTCGTTGTGTTTGTGCTCGTGTCTGCATCTGATTCTAATGAAACATGCTTCACAAGCAAAAGCCCCAGCAATATCTGCTTCTCAGGCATCATTATTTGGTTTACGTGACCATTTTTAGGGGGCAAAATGAAAAACGAAACTAAATCAAAAGCTTTGTATAAGTGGATTAAAAATGGGTCAAGGTCTTGCCGCCTATTCCATAACAGTTATTTCGGAATAAGATCCTATTCTGGAATACAAAGTATAGTTTTTTGGTATTTCAGAATAACAATTCTCGAATAGGAGTACCTGGTAAAGGGGTATTTTTGTTTGCTAGAGTCTTTTAGGAGGTGCAAAATGCAAAATGGGAGGTGTAGGAAACAAATACTGCATTTGAGGCTGGTTTTTAATGAACGAGCCCAGAGGAATGGGACTACAAAGGGCGCAAAAAACGAGCAAGTTACATATGACCCCGAAGCTAGACATAGATAAATACATTATGGAAGTTGGAATAAAAATAGAGACTAGAAAAAAAAAGTCTGAAAAATATTTCTTTAGTTAGAAAGGAATGGAAGATGTTAAAACCTACGGGGGGAAATGACCAAGGAATCAGGGATGCGTGAGTTTGCATCTTGGGTATAAGTTCATATTACTGTAATTTACCAGATTAGTTAATAAAATTTTCATAGCACTTTTAGAACCTGATTCGTGCTAAATGAGTGATATACTCGAAGTCGATATTCTTTTTTTTAACCTCCAACTGTGATTTCTGGCTTTTTTCTTTATGCTATCGTTGAATTAAGTGTAATTTGCTAGAAAATTGTCACAAAGTGCTTCGCTTTGAATCACATTAATAATTAATGCTAATAATTATGAAGTCATCTAGTTAAGAATTTAGCAAATTTGATGAAGCAGGAACTGGGAAGACAAGTTAAACACACTTGATTTGTAGTGCTTATAATATATAAACCGTTATAATTTTTTTCTTCCAAAAACTAGTGTTAAGATATTTCACTTGTTGACCTTTTTTTTTGCATTATGTAATCTTTTTTATATTGATATAATTTGTTTAGAAAGATATATATTACTAACATTCCTTGATTTTTTTTTCTCATATTATACAATTTAAATGTGAATATTTTCTCTAAATTTCAAGCTAGATCAATTTTAGATTAGTATTCAGTTGATTCAAGACTAAGTTGGGGTTCACAAATAAAATTAGTCCAATCGAAAATTAGGTCTGGACATATCATCTATGTACACAAGGATGACACTATCCATATGTATTATGTCAAGAGTGTGTTGTCTTTCTGGCTTAGAAACATACTAAGCTCGCTCTAGTGCTCAACTTGACAAAAGAATATTTATAAAAAAAAATAAAAATAAATAAAGAACTAGCTGCAAAGTTTATCTTTAGATAACAAGTAACTATTTACCGAAGAAAAAAAGATAGCAAGTAATTAGTGCAATATTTGAAGTCTTTCTCTCGTTTTATTCTTTTTAAAATCAAACCAGCTATAAAGTTCAAAGGAAGGTGTTCTGCGTCTCACTTTACTCCAAAGCCTAAGACTGAATTAGATTCCAAGATCTAAAAGAAATTAAGAGGGAAGCAGAGCAATTGCTGAATGTTGCAACGAACTTGGAGTTAGACATCAAAGATAATAATGTAGGAGAAAAGCCTGAGAAAAACATGAACAAAGCACAAAAACACATGCAACTCAGCCTTTATTAAAGCCAGCCTCTTTGGACTTTTTAATCCAAGTTTTTGTTGTACATCAGCCTGTTAACACTTTTTGCATGTGCTCAAGTAAAAGGTGTAAGTTACGGACTTCTCATCAGCAGCTTAAAGATTAACTTCACTGCCATCATTGGTAAACTTTGGAGTAATTTATTGAAACAAAAGAAATTCATTACAGTACAATAACAAAATATTAGTATCATTTATTAAGGGACAACGTATTAGTAAGTGTTAGAATGGTTTTTATTAGACTAATATTTATCTAACAGAAATTAAACTATTGATATAAAATTTGTAGATTTATACATAGGGTCATGACTAATTTTATTCAAATGATCGTTTAAAGATTCCAATTATTTTAGGACCCCGCAAAAGACTGTATGTATTTTTTAAAAATATCTATTGTTAATTCAAATTATTACTTGACAAGTTTTATTGTGGTGATATATTTCATTAAATCCTTTTTTTATTTTTATATCACTTTAAAATAAAATTTATTATCAACATGATGATTATTATCATTTTCCAAACCTTTCACAATTATCTCTCCTTATTCTCTTCCATTTTGCTCTTCTTCCCTCCTCTATCTTTCTAACTTTCCATTTTCTAAATTTATTTGGGGGGATTTTAATATTCTTAACCATTATTTTGGTAAATTGGTAATAACAGAGTTTGGTGTAGATAATATAATAAATAAATATATTATTATCATTTTATATAAATAATAAGATAATAGTTTTATTAAATCATTTCATGTAAATAAAATAAAATAAAAAAGAATGGCAGGAAAATATTGAGTAAACTGAATTTAACTGTTCTTAGTAAATATGTAAAGAAAGAAAGAGTTAATTAAGATTACAAGGCAGTAGTTTAATTGAATTCAATAACAAATTAACCCTTACATTTTCATTTTGGACATTAAAAAAATGAAGTTGAAGGGTTTTACTATGAATATTGATGAACCCAACCACATTAGATATTCTTAAAAAACTAATCATAAATCGTGATCTTTTTCTATAACTATTTTGCGAGTATGATGAACCGCGGAAGAGATTAATATTGATTGAATGGATCAAAGGACATCCATCATGTATTATCCTTAAAAATAAAATAAAAAATTGCGAGTGCTTGGTGATTTCAAGTTTTCAACAGGATGAAGAGAATTGAGATGAGATTAAGAAAATATAAAACGCAAAGGGCCCATACAATCATAGGTACGCGTGCAACCCAAAACCGAAATGGAAGAGTTGTCTTTGACTCTTCCCCGTACGATATCTTTTTCAGTATCGTTTTCTCTGCTTTTGTTGGCACTTTACAATGTGCCTATAGCGTCATAAGTGGCATGCTATGGTCCATCATTATGCAACCAAATGAGGAAGACATCACTTTCTTTCTTCCTCTCCCGCAAAGCCTTTAAAACCCGCAAATTTTTAGGTTGCTCTTGATTGGACCCTTGATGTCATTTAATAATTAGAGGTTTATTGAAAATGTTAAGTCAAATAATAATGAATTCTTAGAGAATCATTTTTAAGTTAAATCAAATGTAGTTGTGGTCTCCTTGTCATAGAGTGAAAGGTGGACTTAATTTGCGGAGGGAATTGAAGATCACTCAATTGAACCGAAATAGAAGGAGTGAAGATAGCTCATCAAGAGGAGGAAGTCCCTCTAATTTTATCACTAATTTAACCAAGGAACATGAGAAATGAACATCATAACTGTTTCCTAAGAAGTAAGTTCAAAACTTAATAGTTGAAATAATATATATTGAGTTATATATTCTCAACAACCAATCCGATTAATCCCGTGTTGGTCATTTGATCGCTTAAGATACAAATTATTCTTGAATATAAAGCCAAATTTATTAATGATATACTTTTTAGATAAATAAATAGTTCTTTTTTTTTAGAAAGGCAAACAATATATTATAAAAGGTACCGGTGGTACCATAGTGTCTAAATAAATAGTTCTTATTTCTTATTATACATACGTAAACTCTAAACTAGCAACCCAAGTTATAATAAACTATTTTGACCGCAAATGGCATATTTTCCAAGCTTCGTTGATTTATTTTAGAACTAAAAAATCCAACATAGAATGAAACATGAAAAAAACGCACAATTAAAAGGCTAACATACAATGAAACATAAAAAGAAATGCACAATTTAATTATGATTAATGGCTTTTTCAGAAAGGGACGCCATTGTTTTCCTGTGCTTAATAATGTTTTAAGCTCCAAACACGAAACGAAGAAAATTATAAAGGTTTGAAGCCGTCTTTTAGAAAGAAAGAAAATAATGGTAATGATTTTCATTGACTTTGTAAGATTGAATAGATTCACGCGTAATTTAAAGTTTCTGTAATCAGGGTATGATATTTTCTTCCTGGTAATCAAGATAATGTTAATTAAAGAGGGACTAGATCACTAGGGCTTTCACCAAGTTAAAAGACTAGACATGAAAAAAAAAATTACAACATTTTTTTACTAAAGCAATGATTTTTATTTATAGTGTAAATAATGAATTTGACCACTGTAAAATGATTTTGTTGCTGTAGCTGATCAAAGAAAATGTTGTAGCTACTAAAATGTATTAAAAAATGCATAATGTGAAAATTGGGGGGAGGGGGACGACTATATTAAAACTTGGGTTAAATTAAAAATGTGGCCCTACACTTCGACACTACATGGAAGAAAAAAAACTCTACATTTTGCTTCTTACATGATTTTTCTTTTTTCACAAATTACTTTCATCATTTGTCAATATAACACTACTATTACCAAAGTGTTTTATTAATAGGCAAGAACTGATTCAGAAACCTATGAGAAGGGGGTTGATTTTTTTTTCAACGATTATTTAAATATTTAACTTTTAACAAATAACTAGCTATTTAACGAATAATAACTTTTAAAAGAGTAGTTATTGATGTACATGTGTAATAATTATTTCTTAAAATTTTTGCAATTAGTTTAATAACCACATGGTATAACAGTAAAAAATATCTACATAGTACAGATTTACTGTATTGTTTGTATGGATATTTATGTTTTTTATTTACTTATAATTTTGTTAATTAATTTAATAACTACATAGTATAGCAGTAAAAAAAAAAAAACTATTTTTCAGTATATTGAGCATGTGCGTAACATTTTAAAACTTCATAAAACATAAATACACCAAGCTTTATCATGGATTGTATCTTATTTGTCCCCCACTTTGCCGCTAACACACAAAAATTAGCTCTCAAAAGATTATTATTAAAAGTTCCACATATTAATTATAACTCGTACTATTTTTTTTTTTAATGTTTTGGAAGACTTTTTAGTCTCATGGACAAAATAATAATCAAACAAGATTCACAACAATAATCTCACAATCCACGAAAAAAAAAGTTTTAATAATAATAATAATTAAAATTCATCAAATTCTTAATTCTATAACAATAATATATAATACATATAAATATGTTTATAATAAAATAATATTAATATATGTTGAACCAATTATAAATTAAGCTATGTCATGGACTTGTGGCTTCTTTGGTGAGGTCCTATGTTGGCTCGGAAATATGAATAAATGGTACTCAAAATAATTTACGAACAAGGATTTTTTTGGGGGTGTGTTTTCTTGTTCCAACTTATTTGACTCATCTTATTGGGTAATTGCTACCGATTATCCCTCAAAAAAGAAATAGGCAACCGTACGTGTATCAGTAAAAATAACAAAATATATATATATATATATATATATATATATATATATAGGCCCCCTTAAATCCGTCGCTGCTTACTTATAGAACTAAATAAAAAAAAAATCTACGATAAACTTAAGGAATAAGTGTATTTTTTTTTTTGTGAAGGGACCAAATAATATATACGTTAATTTATTTTATATAGAGACTAAAACAATATTGTCAACTATAGAGATTAAATCTAATATTTTGTAATGTTGACTAACAATGAGAACCATTATAAATAATATTAGAAGCTGTGTATCTCTAAATTTTTTAAATAATAAAAAATAGAAGTTAAAATTAATTAAAAAATGACAGAATAAAAAAGATTATCAATATAAAAAATAGTGAAAAGTTAATGTAGGT
>PYAF01004757.1:769677-801896 GCA_007407185.1 Glycine tomentella | reverse complement strand
ATTATTTAAATTAGTTTTTTTATTTTTATTTTTTATTTAATTTGATATTTTAATTTTTTAAATCAATTCAATTTAATTTTTTAATTTAAATTATAAGGAATTATATTTTGTGATTGTTCAAAATAGTCAAAGTGATTGTAAATTCCCACAAAATTCAAATTTAAAAAAAAAAGAATGAACTTTGAAAATTAGATGACTAAATTAAAAAATAATTAAAAAATCAAATTAAACCGATTTTAAAAATTGAAAGATGAAAGTGAATCTAAATAATATAGGAGAAAACTTAATTTAACCTTATTAGTATAAACTATTAGTATAGATACATAAACGATTGTTTAAGTAAATTTTAACTAATACTCGATAACATTGTTTATATGTTCATAAATATTTCATGATATTTGTGGATGGCAACAACAACATTGTACTGTATTTTATTCTAAGGTTGGTAGCTAGTGTGACAGAGAAAAGGAAGCAATTGTCCTGATTTATATATATTGCCTTTCTTCCAGCTGTCTCCGTTCACAACGTGAAGCACGTTACAAGGACCAAGCCCCTTCCAATCCTTCCTTGTTTTCCACTTCTAAGTTCTGACAGAGCAAGTTTGAAAGAGTTCAATGTCTACGTCACAAAGAATACGGAGTTATGTTCACCGATCATTGTTTTTCGTCTATGTTACTATAAAATAGAAATTAAAATAAACTGTGAAATTACTGAAAATCATAGATAGCGTGTTTGATTTTCTGATTAACGCCAATCCAATAAAATTTATCTTCATGATGGACTTCTTATAAAATGGGAAGGAGTGAAGGACAAATAAACGAACACACCCATAATCTAATTTACACCTACCAAGGTTTTATTAGGTGAATATCATAACGTGGAAGGCGGATGAAGTTCTATTTACATATTTGCATGTGAAAATAAAAGAAAATAAACAACATTGGTTTTGTACCTGCACAAGAGTATTAGGATAATTTTATCCTCTATTGTGCTGGAGACTAATTGTTCTTCTTTGACAGGTTCCTTCTTTAGAGATAGTAGGAATGGGTATGCATCTTTTACTATATTGACAGTACTTAGGGATATGGCCGAATACCCTTACATGACAACCAAAACCTCTCAATCACAAATAATTGTCTATTGATTAGTTATTATCCCATGGCCATGACCAGATAAACCCTGGAACATGATCTAATATCTCTTCATTATAATTAAAAACACTTTAAATATGTGATATCTTTGAAACGAATAAATACTCTTTATATATGGTTGAATATCCCCTCGAACATATACACACTCATCCATTTTTTTTTTTAAAATCTCATCAATGTTGTTTCTTACATAAGGAAATCCACAACTTTAATCAATATCAAGTATCATTTTAAAAATTGACAATAACTGATAAATGATCTAATGAAAAAGTGGATTTAATTTGTTTTTATAAACAATTTTTTTTATAAAAGATAATTATGCTTGAACTAGATAAGATCACCATGTAAAAAAATAACTTGACATCAAGATGATAAAAAAATTAACACCTCTAATCCAAATTATAAGATTCTTATTTTGCATTTGAAATCTAAAAAATCTTTTAACGTGTACTACTAACACCTCTTATCCCAACTTGATTAGTGTTTTTTTTTTTGGTGCTATTTTAATGAATCATGCGGTAAAAGAAATTTACTCTAACTTTTTTTTATTTATAGAAATCCAAGACAGTAACATAAAATTTATAATAATTTACACGTATTATTCAACCAATCGAGCAAAATCCCTTGACAAATTTACACTAGTTAATATATAGATTATTTATTTATTTTTATTACCTAAAAGGATTTGTTTGCTTTAAATAGGTCTAATTTTATTTTAATATTTTAATCTTTATTAACTTTATTATAATTAAAATTATCATTTTTACTTCAAAACTTCATAAATTGAATCCATGCATAAAATTGTTTTCAATTTTCTTAACTTAAATCTTACCAATCAAAATATCAAATTTCACTAAAAATAAAACCTCAAAATTTGATAATAAACTCCAATGTTCCATCTTACAAAATATTTCAATTTTTTTATACTAAAATTTAAACTTTCAAAATGATTTATATCTTAAATTCATAAACTCCTAAATATTTGAATAGAAAATGAGAATTTGAAAGTTTTATATTTAAAAGTAAAGAAAGAAATGTAAGTAATTAAAAAAACAAATTCATGCATTGTTCAAATAAGCCCATGTTTGGTACTTGGTAGAATACAATGAAATTAAATAAAATTAAAAAATATATATATATATTTGAATTAATTAGTGCGGTGGAGATATAAGACCCACGGTAATTTTTGAGCTTTGTTTTTCAATTATCCTCGTGTAACTGTCAAACGAAAGATACAAGAGACCGTTCAAATAAAATAGAACTTAAAATATAATTAAAAAAGACAAGATCCATTTGAAAAAAATATAATTAAATACGTATGAGTTAGTTCAACAAAAAAATATATACGTACTTAGGTTATAAATCCAAGTCATCATTTTTTTATTAATGTGATTTTTGATCCATTAAATTTATTTTTAATTTTGTTTTAGTATTTTAAGTTTAAAATTTGTTATTTTGATTTTTTATGATTTTAAAATATATTATTTTGATATTTTTTGAATTTTTCATCTAAAACGTTTAACTTAATTATTGTTTTAAATTTTAAAATAATTAATGTAATTAAAAACTGTGACTCTTTTTATTTTGATTTATTCATCTTCTTCCAATGGCATCCACCATAACCACTACAACTCATCTTCAGCCTCACAACCACCGCAGCCTAACACTAGAAGATCCGCGTGACCATAAAACTAAAAAACCCAATGAAAACAAAATGGGGAACAAGAGTGGTTGCAGGTTGCCAAACCCCCAAATCTGTGCAAACCCATTTGATAAAAAACAAAATTTCCGATCTGAAAATTGTTGCACGAGTATAAAAAAAAAAAAAATTATTGTTTTAAAATTTAAAATACTAACAAAATTTAATGATTTGGATAGAAAACCAAAAAATATCAAAATTATATATTTTGAAAACATAAAAGAATTACAATAAAATTTTTAAATTTAATGTGTCAAAACAATACTAAAAATAAACTTACTGGATTAATAGTAAATTAAACCTTTATTCTTTAATGTGAGATAGATAGATACTAGTATTATTTGTTTTTTCATAATAAAACAGTGTTTTAAAGTCAGATAATAAATTAGAAAAACCCATAAATAAATAATAGTAATTGGAAGTGCTACAGTATTTAATAACTGAAGTGACCGTTAGACACAAAACTCCAAACGTGTCGATGCACAGCTCGGGGAATGGAACTTTAAAGTTTAATCCGTATGGACGGTTTCTCAAACACAGTCATTACGACATTAACGTGAGTGGGTAGAACTCTGCACGTGCCTAGGCGGCGTTTGGATCACAACCGCTCACATAAATACTTAAATACCCACAAAGTCCCTCCCGTCACGTGACGGAAGACTAATATCGAAGCAAAAAGCAAGGACCCAATCGTCATTTACAATTTTTCTTCTCTCCCACCATAGCGAGGGTAAAATAAATATAAAAAAAACCATAAAAGTCAAATTAAAAAAATGACATGACAAAAAGAAAAGAATAGAAACATGGTGGAAGAAATAGACACCCCCCTTCAGATTTACGCGCCCGCTGGTCCATTCCCAACTACGATGCTGTGAGCTTCAGAGTCTGAAGAGAGAGAGAGAGAGAGTCGTCGGTTGAGTCTTCACTCTCTCTCTAACCCGCATTGTGTTCGGTTGCGTTCTGTTTCAGTTTCATATCGTGTTTCAGATTCTAACTGTTCTATTCCCTCACCAGTCACCAAGTATGTTTATCTTCTTCTCTATCACTATTATGTCTCTCTGTTTTTTTTTTTTTTCATTATTTTTAACAACATCTGATAGTTACTTAACGCTACCGTGCTACTTTGTGGCTTGTGCCGGTTTCTGAAGAAGAATACACTTGCTAAGTTCCAAAAGATCCAAGCAAGTTGTGAACCTTGTTTCGAAGAATACACTTAACGCTACGTTGCATCATTCAACGAGGCATTCATTTAAGAGGAGTAGTAGAGACGATCAATTGTTTCTATTTCAGTTCATATCCCATTTTTTGAATTGTGATCACGAAAAGGTAAAAAAGAAGAAGAAAAAAACAGCTCCAGAACTTAGCGGTGGTTGCAGATTCATAAATAAATTACGCTGTGCTGTGGATGTGGATTAGGTTATCGGTGTTACAGTGTGGCGAAAAGGACATGTGGAAGTTGAGAGGTTAAAATTCCTTGGTTTGCAAAAAATAATATGAATGAAAATGAGTGACTGTTTGTGTTTGTGATGCTTTTGTTAATTAGCTAGAAGTAAAAATAAAGAGGAGGAGGGTGAAAAAAATAAACTGAAAAGGATGGTACTGTTTGTTGGGGACCAGTGTTGTGCTGTGCATAACTACCAATTTTTATGGTCGATTTCATATTTATTATTATGTAAAAACTCTGTTACTTCGTTCTCAAGCGTTATTGGGGGGTCGCTGCTGTTGAAAGTTTCCTATTCTTACATTACAATTGGTCATTGTTGAAGGAAGGATTAATAGAAAAGGGAACCCCGCTTTTTTGTGCTTTGTTTGGGCCCAGCAACACTTTTTTCTTTGCTCCTCCTTTATTCTTCTCTCCCTATGAAGCTTGGTACCAAAGAATTATATAATTAAAAGACCGGCATGTCCTTTAATCGGGTTAAACTAAAACCATGATTGATCATCTCTCACTCTTAAAACAGAAGTCTTTTAGTTTTAGGTCGTGATATATTGCCGACCACTGATAGTTTATTGATGATAAAAGCGTAATTAGTTAGCATTCTGTTTTATCTCGGTCTTTCTTTCGTTAGTTGGATATAAATAAAATCTAAAGTTAGCTCGCTATTGCTGTTATTGCCTATTTTATTTATCAACCGAAATTAATGGGTTGCTATCTTTTCTGAGTTTGGTCATTTCATGATTATGAATTATGATTATCTTCTGGCATTTAGTAAAGGGCTTAGTATTTCCCAGATCTTTTCTTTTAAATGCTTGCATTTTGGGAAATGAAGAATAACTTTAACAGTTACCCACCCCACTTGTGTTCTCTTTTAGGAGTCATGGGCTTGTTCTGAGGTCTGATTAGCTTGTTAATTGGGTTGGAGAGGAGAAAACATTGAGTTAAAAGAGAAGAGAGAAATGGGAGCTATTGCTGGAGAAGAGCTGCTGAAATGGGAGAAGATGCAAGGAGTGAGTGGTTGCGAAGAGAAGATTCTGGTGTCAGTAAGACTGAGGCCTCTGAATGAGAAGGAAATTGCTGCTAATGAATCAGCAGACTGGGAATGCATTAATGATACTACCATCTTGTACCGGAACACACTGCGTGAGGGTTCCACATTTCCAAGCGCCTACACATTTGGTAAGCAAATGCCTGTTTTTAATAATGTTGCCTTATTGTTTTGGAATTTTGTATTGCCATTGAAACTGAATTATTCAGTTTCAAGTTTAGACCTGATATTAGCAAATACTAACAAGTATTGGGGACTTAAAGTGGGTTAGATTTGGAAAATATATAGTCCTTAAGGGATCACTTTCCTTCACCTGAAGAATGACGTTTAATTTTTTTATATTTCGAATATTTTTGGAATGCATTGCTTTGGTTCACTGCTGTGGCAAGGCAATGCACTCTTTTTCTAATTTACATGGTCTAACTTTAGAAAATAGTTAATGTTGATGCAAACATTAGGCGGATTTTTTCTTCCCTGTTTGGTTGAATGAACTAATGCGACTTGCTAAGGAGTCAATCCCAGGTTTTTTTCTTTTTCAAATTTAACTTTTAAAGCAACCTCTGTTACGCTTAAAAATGCATTTTGCATAGTTTTGTTGTATGATAGTGTTTCAAAGTTTTTTTTTTTTTTTTTTTTTTTTTTTTTTTTTTTTTTTTTTTTTTTTTTTTTTTTTTTTTTTTTTTTTTTTTTTTTTTTTTTTTTTTTTTTAAATTAAGACATTGAATTAGAGATTCATTAATTATGAGCAGAGTGTTTCTAAATTTTCGTTTTCATCGGTGGTAGACAGAGTATTTCGGGGTGATTGTGTCACAAGGCAGGTATATGAGGAAGGAGCCAAAGAAGTTGCTCTTTCAGTTGTCAGTGGAATTAACTGTGAGTACATATTGTTATGTTGGCTAGTTTCTTATACGCTTTGCACACTTTGATTAATATAGGTGTCTATATATTCTTTCAGCAAGTATTTTTGCATATGGGCAAACAAGTAGTGGAAAGACATACACGATGGTTGGAATAACTGAATACGCTGTTGCAGATATTTTTGACTATATAAAGATGGTAATTAGACTACTATTATATTGATATATGCCTGTTTAACTCTTGGCTATCATTCTCCACTAGAGCCCTTGTTTACAACATTATTAGTAAGTGCTATTGACATAAAGATATTTTTATTTTTTTAGCATGAAGAAAGAGCATTTATCTTGAAGTTCTCAGCAATTGAAATTTACAATGAAGTTGTTAGAGACCTCCTCAGCACTGACAACACTCCACTTAGACTACGTGATGATCCTGAGGTAAATGCCTTTTATATATATATTGGATAGAAGTTTAATACTAAAAAAGATTGCATAATTAACTGTTGTTTTCTTGATTCATTATTTTCATCAGAAAGGGCCCATTTTAGAGAAACTCACAGAGGAGACTCTACGGGACTGGGAGCATTTAAAAGAGCTTCTAGCCTTCAGTGAAGGTAAAGAACTTTGTATAGTTTTCTTGTTATAGGGTAGTCAGTAGTCGGTACCACTATATTGCTTAGCGCTTACTTTATTCTTGCAGCTCAGAGACAGGTGGGAGAGACATACCTAAATGAAAAGAGTTCTAGATCTCACCAAATCATCAGATTGGTATGTACATTCCCCTTGTATGCTTAAAATATCGTGCTTTATAATTTTTACTGATAGACTTCTATTAATGGAGTTGCAATCTTTCAGACAATGGAGAGTTCTGCCAGGGAATTCCTGGGCAAAGGCAACTCAGCCACCCTAATAGCTAGTGTGGTATGTTAACATTTTTTAAAATTCCCTATTGTTATGGGCATAAAATGTTTATCAAAGATTTTATAATTATTTAATTAGTTTTTGTTTCTCTGCAGAATTTAGTTGATTTGGCAGGGAGTGAGCGCGCATCTCAGGCATCATCAGCTGGGATGAGATTAAAAGAAGGTTGTCATATAAACCGGAGCTTACTTACTCTTGGAACAGTTATTCGTAAGCTTAGGTTGTCTACTTCTTCCTTGGCTTATGATGTCTTCCTTATTTACGTAGTTTCTAATATAGTTAGAAAATCTAATTTTATTATTGCTTAGTCTTATTAGGTTGCTTACATTCTTTATGCATGAAAAACTGACTAGCACAATACTTCATCTTTTTGCACTATTATAATATCATAGGCTAATGGAGTAGGATAGCGCTTCTATATATAAAATATTAGGGTAACCTCTTTGGTTAATTTATATGAAACTGAGTTGTTAGAGAGCTGAAATCTAGCTAATGTGATGTTTATTTCACCCATCATCAAGAAATTGAGACAAAGGAAGACAGATTAATGTACCCTGTTTCTAATTGGAGATATTTTACATTAGAAATCTTCTGTATGTTCAAACTTTAAGGCAGGAGCTACTCTATATAACTGTTCATATGTAAAATTTGGAAGTTCCTCGGTGCTGCCATTGAAATCTTAGATGATGCTCTTTAAACACCCTTCTCGATTTCTAGTTTCTGTTGAGTCTTTCTTCTACACCAAATCAAAATAGAAAAGAAGTTTGAAGTTCCATTGACATAATGTGAATGAATGCAGCAACGGACGACATGGACACATCAATTACAGAGATTCCAAGTTGACACGCATATTGCAGCCTTGTTTGGGTGGAAATGCTAGAACAGCTATCATTTGCACTTTGAGCCCTGCACGAAGCCATGTTGAGCAAACCAGAAACACACTTCTTTTTGCTTGTTGTGCAAAAGAAGTGACCACTAAAGCACAGGTTAATGTCGTGATGTCTGACAAGGCGTTGGTTAAGCATTTGCAAAAAGAGGTGGCTAGATTGGAGAGTGAGTTGAAAACTCCTGGTCCTGTTACCTCTAATTGTGATTATGCAGCATTGTTGAGAAAGAAAGATGTCCAGATAGAAAAGGTCATATTCTGTTTGAACTTTTATGCTATTATGTCTGTATTGATTGTGGACATGTCTACGTATGGAATTTAAAAGATATTTAGAACAATTTTGGGTAGTGTTACCTCTCTTTGCTGGGTACTTGTGTTAGTGAACTATACTGCCCTGTGAATTTATGTATCCTAATATCGAAGAAGCACTGCATCATGTTTGAGTAGACCCCAAATAGACTGCTTGTTACCTGCTTTTTCTATATTTTTGGGTGGGGCAAGGTTTTTCTTCAATATATCTTAACTGTTATTTAAGTTTTGTTGGCGATTAGAGCAGTCTTCAACATGTGTGTCACACTCTCCTTGGAAACACTTGAATGTAGCAGCAGCCATTCTATATATGTTAATAGCCTTACTTTTTTTGGGTGAAATTGGTTGTCTTAGATATAGTTGTAGTGATGTTAATAGCATTTTATATTTTCCTTACTCCTTAGATGTTGATAATATGAGTTTCAATTATTCAGATGGAGAAGGAGATTAGGGAGCTAACTAAGCAACGTGACCTTGCTCAATCAAGGGTTGAGGATTTGCTTCGCATGGTTGGAAAGGAGCAAATATCTGGAAAAGTAGTTTCTATTTCGTAATTGCTGAAATTCTTTTACGTATTTGAGATCGTGCCTCTAAATTGGGATTGTTTTTGTTCAGGTAGCATTAATAATCATCTTAATCTGCAGGAAGGGGAAGATATCTGGGAAGATGACTGTTCAGTATCAGAGTCATCAAGCATTTGTGGTCCTCATCGTCCTAATACACACATTAGAGAGTTCAACAATCCTCATTATAATGATGAAGACAGTGATCCTGATGGTAGGTCCTTGCATATCTAATAACTATGCCTGTAGTAGTTAGTTTGATAAAAATGATGATATTCTTTGGTGGAACTGCATCAGATCCCGTCATTATACATTTGTTAGCTTTTGCTTGTACAGACGACCCTGATGATTATTGCAAAGAAGTTCGATGTGTTGAGAATGGGGAGTTAGCTTTACCAATATCTGCAGAGGAAAGTGTAACAAGCCAAGAAATATCTTCACATTTGAATGAAGATATTGGAGACAGTCAGATCCAAGAAAATTCAACATTGCTGGAGCAGAGACTGCATGTTGTACAGTCAACCATTGATTCTCTTGTATGTCCTTCCCCTGATGAACACTCTCCACAGGTCGTGTCAGAAAATAATAAGAATCTTAGATTAACTAGAAGCTGGAGTTGTACGGAACATCACCTGACTGGTTCTCCCGAGTCAGTAGGAGGAATACAGAGGACTCCAGCCAATGGATATGAAAAAGGATTCCCTGGAAGGCCAGATGGTTTGCAGAGAAAGCTTCCTCCATTAAATTATGATGGTTCGACAAGATTGTTAAGGAATGGTTCTCAGTCTTCCATGGGAAGTCTTTCTGTGGATGATCTTAGAGCCAGCAGCATCAGAACATCTGCTGATGAGGATATTACTAGCATCCAGACTTTTGTTGCTGGGATGAAAGAAATGGTCAAACAAGAATATGAGAAGCAGCTTGTTGATGGTCAGGTGAGAATAAATCATTTCAGCCGCTTTCTTGATTCTTTAAGTTCAATTAATGAATTACTGATCTTTTAACTGAAATTGCACTTGATCCTAAGTAACGGAAATTGTTGTATGCTATTTACACAAATATTGATCACTAATCACATCCATATATGACTGCTGTACTGTAGTACTGTTTACAACTATGGCTTCTTAAGTAGGTGAACTTTTAGTCTTGGAATTTCTGTTATTTATTCTTATCTGTCATCTATTGCATGAAGTTCTTCCTTTTCACTAGCAAATGGTTGGAGAAACTCCAACTTCGACTGTAACAAGACTTATATATTGATACTTGTAGCAGGCATGGATAATGATTGACAATTTGACATAATTATATCTATATTCTGTAACTTTTATGTGCTACCTATTCATAATTTTATACAACGTTCCATTTTGATGATTAAAATCTGAATTTGGAATGTCAGTTTTTTTAATCTCGATGCTTGATGATACTTTTGAGTAAATTCTGCTTTCTGAATTGTAGGATCAGGAGACAGGACGAAAGAACGTGAAAGATGTAGGTGTGGATCCGATGTTGGAGGCACCTGGAACTCCATTAGATTGGTCTCTGCAATTCAAGAGACACCAAAAAGAGATAATTGAACTGTGGCAATCTTGCTGTGTACCATTGACCCACAGGACCTACTTCTTTCTTTTGTTCAGGGGTGATCCATCAGACTCCATTTACATGGAGGTAGAACTTAGAAGATTATCCTTCCTCAAAGAATCATTTTCTGATGGAAACAAGTCTGTGAGAGATAGTCAGACAATCACACTAGCTTCAAGGTTCTCTCTTTCTGCCACTTGCGCTTTTATTTGAGTATCTGATGTATTTGGAATCCAAGTGGGCATTTACCAATACGACCAACGGAAATTTTCTACGGAAAACCTTTGATGCTGAATATATTTTGAGAAATAGATCATGACTTTTGCTATTAGTGTGCTAATTATTTAGTATTTACAAATAAAGTCCAACCATCCCTTACAAAAAACTATTGCAAGTTTTGTTTATTTGATTCACTTGGCTTTTCCTTGCACCATATCGTGTATTTCATGTTGACATGTGTTTGGTTGGGGTGGGATACAGCGTGAAAGCTCTTCAGCGAGAAAGAGGAATGCTTGTGAAGCTTATGCAGAGGAGGCTTTCCGAGAAGGAGAGAAGAAGGCTATACGAGGAATGGGGCATTGCATTGGATTCAAAGCGCAGGAGGGTACAACTAGCGAAACGTTTATGGAGCGAAAATGATATGAACCACGTAATGCAAAGTGCTACAATAGTTGCCAAGTTAGTGAGGTTTTGGGAACGAGGCAAGGCCCTCAAGGAGATGTTTGGCCTTAGCTTCACACCCCAACTTACAGGGCGAAGATCCTCTTATCCATGGAAAAATAGCTCAGCATCTCTTTTATAGTCGTTTTTATTTTTTGGCCCGCACGTGTACAGTGTTAGAGAAATTTTATCAGAGTTTCTGATTGATATATGCTTCTTCATTGAGATAAGAGATGTATGAGTTCTTGATTAAGCCACTTTGGGCGGTTGTATTGTCTTTTTTCATGGTTTTGGTGTATCATTTAACGAAGTGACATTTTTTCTTTTCTTTAATTCCCTGGTGCAAAGTTTGTTGTGTTGGTTTTCATTGTAAACTACTCTAATTTCTCTACCTCACTTTGGACGAAGTCGTATGCACTTTTGTATACTCCGTACACTGAGACGATCGAATTGTGTCATGAGGCATAGTAAATCAGTATAGATTATTTTAGATCCACTGTTATGGATTGGTTCGTGTTTTTAATTTCTCTGGTTATTTTGTTTCTGGCGAAATTTCTGTTTTTATTTTAACAAACGAGATTTCTCTGGTAATTAAAGAATTATTGTTGAATTATTTTGATTATATTTTTCTATCACTTCATAAACTTACGCCAAGCCTAATAATCTCGTGTCGGTATAGCTAGTAATTGCTACATATACAGCTTAAAGCAGCCTTTAAAGTTTAATCGATTGAGTCAAATAAATATTTGAAGTCTTAGATTTTAAGCAACTATCTCTTATATATATAAAAAAAATTAAAATATCTTTATGTCTTTTGTAATTTAGTGTTTTATTTTATTTTTAGCTTTTATAATTTTTTCATTTATTTTAGTTCTAATAAATCATGTTTGTTTTATTTTTTATCTTTAAAATAGTTTAAATAATTAAGAGTCTAATTTAATTGATTAAACAAGGTGTAAGTATTTATAAATTCTTAATATCATTTTCAATTCCTATACAAATAAAATAAATAACAATTTAAATAACATTTTTTATTATTCAAAGCATTCTAGCTGAAATCTCTCGTGTAGCCATTGATCACACATTCTGTCTTTGTTAATACTATTGTAATAACCAATCAAAGATCCAAATTTTGCAGCAAGATGGCTGTAGAGAAATTTGATTGCAAATGACATGTGTTTACTTCTGCATTTTACTGTTTGGTGACTTCGTAAATGGTTTTTATTCAACGATTTGTAACAATTCAACTGAACTAGACTATTTGGTCAATTTTTTAAAAAAGATTGAGTTGTTTTAAAGGAAGAAATTTATTTTGGAAAGAAAATGAAAAATATATTTGTAACTAAAATGTACTTACTAAGATTATAATTAAATTCATTTTTATATATAATGAATTGTGTTAGTGTTTGATTTTTAATTATTAATTTTTAAAAAATAATTATAATTTTTACTTATTTTTAGAGTGAAACTTTTAATTTATAAACGTTAAATTGTAGAAATATTTCTGAATGGAGACTTAAAATCAGATTATGATCGAATCATGCATGCATCTTGATCAGTGACATGACATCAGCTCACTTAACTATAATTTTTCTTAACTTCCTTTTAACAATTGGATACAAATTCCATATATTTTTATTGCCTTTTTTAGAAATATTTTATTCATCTTAAATACATATTTATCTCATATTATCTAAATTTTATTATTTTAGTATACAAGAATACAATGTTTTAAAAATCAAATCCATTGCTGCATCCAATAGAATTCATTTACTAATTAAAATTGGTGTCATGTTATTTTGTATCAGGATTAGGTACTAAAGTGATTTGTTTTGAACTGATTCTTAAGTTCAGTCTTTTATGAAGATTAATTACATTTTAGAAGGGTTCAATTCAGACAATTAACATAACAGTAAATGATATAAATAAATAAAAAAATTACAACTATCACTCGACCACAAATCATCATACATACTACATTTATTTATATTTGCTTTAATTACCTAAAATTTACAATAGTTTCTAATTAGTTGAAAATATTTTTTTTCCAAGTGAAAGTGTATTCAAATTAATATTTTAATATAAAACACTTTTCTCATATTTTATTTCATTATTATTTTTTTACATAAGATGGCCGTATCCGAAGCTGAATCTCTGAAATGTTATGAGGAATTTGAAGATCATGAAAAGAAGCCCAGAAGGAACAAGTACGCTTTCGCATGGGCTATTTTGGCTTCAATGACTTCCATCCTACTAGGTTACGGTGAGTACTACCATCACTCATTTCTAGTTAATTTGTAGTAAAATGAAATGAAATGTGAATTTTGACTACATACAGATATTGGAGTGATGAGTGGAGCAGCAGCACTGTACATACAAAGAGATCTCAAAGTATCGGGCGTGCAAATAGAAATCCTGAATAGTGGGGTCATTTCGATGACTTTTTTGTCCCTCTAAGGCTATTACCATTGGGGGCGCTATCTTTCTTTTCTCTGGTTTCGCTGTTGCTGCGTGGATTTTTCACTACACGCTGCTCCCTGAAACGTGGGAAGACTCTCGATGAAATTGAAAAGTCTTTCGGTAATTTCTGCAGGAAACCCAAAGAAGCCGAAGAAGGAGTTGTTGACGATAACGGTGAAATCCAATTAAAGACCTGTGACCAAACTGTGACAAGCGTGGATTAGAATAAGGGTGATTGATTATATTGATGATGTTATTTAAGGTATTGTAGTTTCCTCTGTAAATAAATGTATTTACCTCTGAATATGACGTTGGGATTTGGGATTATACGGCGGTAATATACTAATATTTACAACTTTTACTCGCGTTGCCACAACTGGGGAAGAGCTGGTATGACAAGGATGATTATAATAGATTTTGGGAATGAAAAGGAAAATAAACGTGATGTTTTCACTTTTTCTGCTTACCTTTTGTGGAAGATCAAGATGATCTCGTGCCAGTGTTAATATGCTATAAAACACACGGTATCATGTTAGTTAATAGTTAACGTTTTTGAATTCACATGACCAAAAATAAAATAGATTACAATTCAACCACATCTTCAGAAGTATATCTATCGCTTTCAAAAATCTCAATACGGTGAATGCCACTGATGTCCGGAAAAGGAAGGTTGATGAAGCATGATTCAAAAGAATAAAGAATGTGGCAGTAGCTGCTATGCAGCTTTCAAGAAAGAATTGATTGCAGGGCATCCTTCACGTAAGAATATTTGAATGGGAAGCCCAACTTCTTAGCTTGAGTAGGAAGCACTTTCTGCCCTTCTAAAACCTACAGAGAGATTTTAACAGTTCATTTCATTTCAAGGAATTCATTCATACTAAATGGACAAATTAATCATTATATGATGATTCCTTACCACAGTAGCACCTTCTCCAAGGACAGCCTTGAGCGCAAAGTCTGGTACTGGTAGCCATGAGGGGCGACCCAAGGCATGTCCCAGCTGATCACACAACTCTGCCAATCGCACAGGATTTGGTGCAGTTCCATTGATAACACCTAATACAAACATTCATAAACATGATTCATGATAATATAATAACTTCATCAGTTAATTAAGATTAAAGTAACTAAACAGAAATATATCCATTATGTTGCTGCCTTGACGATATGTAGAGTAGCTGGCAGTAATCTCAAAAGGTATAGCATAATTTACTGTTTAATTGCAGCTGGAGGAATTAATGTAATAGGTGGAAAATGGATGATTATGACAAGTCCATGCTACATCCAATCTCCATTATTCATTTACAGCTTTTTTTGAGAATTTTGATGAAATTCGTTTTGGAGATATGGGAGTGAAAAATTCACCTTTGTAAGATGGATTTGATAGCGCTTCATATATTAAATTGACAATGTCTTCCAAATGAATCCAGGAGAACCTGTACAAGAAAGAATAAAAATAACTCAACTAGGACATCAACCTAGAAATTAAGACAAACTAAAACCCATCTCATAAAACATTTACACCATGACACAAGAAAATTGAATTTAGAGTAAATTACAATAACTATCCCTAAGGTTTCGTGAAATTACACAAACTCTCCCAGCAAACAAGAGCAAGAAACTGAGTGAAATACCATTGTGTTCCAGAGCCTAGAGGTCCACCAGCAAACAACTTGAACATAGGTATCATTTTAGCTGTAGAGACGCAGATGTGATTATCAATTAAACCCAGACAATAATGTTGAGTTATAAATCATTTAATAGTTTTTTATGATATAGAAAGAAAAAATAGTGTTACAAAGTAGACTTTGTTTCAAGATTTTAGCACACTTATAAGCCTAAAGGGATAAGTGGACAATATCGGATGTCAAAAAATATATACAAGGCCAGAATTTTGTAGTTTAGAAGTCATACCTAATGCTCCACCATCTTTACCAAGAACAACACCAATGCGAATTAGAGCCACTCTAACGCCTCCGTTTACCTTTAGGGCTGTCGATTCCCATTCCCTACAAACCTGAACAGAAGGCACAATTTTGGTCAATGCAATCTAGAAGCTACAGTTGTACACTGTAAAATGTTCCATCTATTTGAATAACATCTTAAGGGTTAGGAACTTAGAAAAAAGTAGCTCCAATCGTTCATAACCACTGCCTTTGCTTGACTTGTATATTTTGTTATAGACACTTTAAAGGTTCAAAGTCTCGAATTTTGTATCCCTTGAATGGGAACTCACGATCAAAGAGGAAATTTATTGTGAATTGGTGACTTGGTGTTTTCAAGTAGCTTAAATACCCAAAACCAAGCAAGGTCGACTGATTACAATAACCTTTTTTTGAACCCGAAAATATCAAATGCATTGAACTGAATAATCAGAAACAGCCTTTCAAAGGAAAAATAGACAAAAGCTATGTATATAGTACATCAATGAATGATCAATAATTCAATATCCTTTAACCCCATCAATTAAGTGGATAAACAAAAAGCTTAGATTCAACACCATCTTCTTATCAAAAGTTAAACAAGATCAATATCCTTATTCATGATCAATACCCTCAATTCCATTCGCAAAGCAAACATTTTGTTTCCTATTGTCTCATCAGATTTAAGATCATATATTTTTTGGCAAAAATATGAAAAACATGTATTTTTTTCCTAACCTCAGCCAAGTAATCCTTTCCTGATGGACTTTGCTCATCAAAGACTTTGTGTCTCACTGGTGCCTGAACATAATAAAGTGGCAGCAAAATGAAAAAACTTACTTTGTATGCCAATAGTGCATAGTTATTAAACAATCAGTGATTATAAAACGTGCTCCAAAAATGATTAAACCTATGCATTAAACAACCCATTATAATATTAATTACCATGCAAGAAAATGATCAATTAGTATTGAGCCAGTTTTGACAAACAAACATACCATAATAACCAACAGCTGTAGCACTAACAAAAACTTTAGGTCGAATATCATCTGGTGCACTGTTTATGAATTCAACAACCTTTGCTACGAAATAAATAGGTCAGGAAGAATAAGCAATGGTTTATATAAATAACTGTGGCTTACATTGATGCACATATTTTTAACCAAGAGTAATTTATTTTCATTTTTCATCAATGGGAAATGTATGCTTACCTTTGAGGTCACTCGAATCCTGCTTTGCTTGATTTCCTTTTTTATCTGCAGCATTAGAATGTGTGTAACGCATTAGGAGTTATGTGTGTGCTATTCCAGCATCCAAATGAAGGTGGGGGAAGAAGAGATAGCAAAATAGGAAGACAGTGTATGTGTATGTACAGTCTGTTACTGGCTCTAAGAAATAATGTTCAGCAGTTTAAACCTTACACCAGTGTCCAAGATAGCAAAAGTTGCCAAATTTACATTAATATATTATTTATAATTTAAGATTTTACCAACATCAACATCAACAACACCTTTAACCCAAGTTAATTGGGATCGGTGGTAGATGAACGCAATGATAAATACGAGGAAGTTGAAAGAAAAAAAAAAAAAAAAAGATAAAAGAAAAGAAGGGTGAAAGCAAGAGGGGAAAAATGAAGAGGTATCTTTCTTTTAATGTTTATGCGTTGCCTCTGTTCAGACTAATTTGATTTGTTGTCCGCTTATTGCTAGTGTACGTGTTTCTTTTCTAGTTGTGCTGGAAACCTTGGCCTCATTTACGTTTTTGTAAATTCTATTGAAATAATAAAGTTCACATACTATTATTTTATATCTATGTTCCAGACGGTCCCTTTTTAGTTCTTTTAATGTCTTAATAACCACCAATTCGGTGTAAGTTGAAGTCTAAATCATTATAGTAGTGGAAGTGATAAGGGCATGGCAATAACCTCAGGAGACCATCGGGTACTTATGGGCAGTCCAGCTAAATTCACAACCCCCGTTGAGCCCTGAATGCTATCTTTCCATTCCGGCTCTTCTGCTATCTTGATTCCTGGAAAGTCTTTTGCTGTAGATACCAAGACAAAATTATCTAACTATTCCAAAGTGTAGTATATGTCTGACTCAGGCAGGTTGTGCAGAAAATAATTAATTTTTCTACCATGATGAGTAAATAAAACTAGAATTTCAATGCTAGAGGAATCCAAATTTTGTATAATTGAAACCAACAAAATATATAGTACTTTGATCTCTTGAAAAGGTTTGCAGTTGCAAATGAATATTAATAGGTATTATGTTGTGGAAGTGTGAGTGTGAGTGCACATTTGTAGCATTAATTCATTACCTTCTTACCCGGAAAAATTGTCTCTGCTTTAGATTTAGATCGTGTCAAGACATGAACACTGTGACTGTCTGCAAGTATTGTTATTTGAGACAGTTAGTTAGCTTAACAGTTCACACATATACCAGCAGAAGCTGAGAATTCAATTGATAAAATTAGGCAAGCAAGACTCTAACAAAATCCAGGGATTCTACTTATTCATCACAAAGGGTAACAATATAAGGAAGCAGTACAGTCCATAAGATGCAACTATTTACCACATGTTTAACTCGAGCTTTAAATTTATATGTAATATTATTTTGCAAAATAAGTGGAACTGATGAGGACAATACAACCACAATGCACCTTTTAGAGTAAAATTTATCCAGGATTGGCCAAAAAAAGCTGAAATCTAGATATGCAAGAGAGCACAAGGAAAATGCTGCATATCAACGTACCAAGAAAACAGGCATATCATATCATAAAACATATACAATTGTGCTCAGTAAGCAAGAACATCGGGCATACCTGCATGTAATCTTTGCACCAACCTTCTACCAATAAAACCTGTTGCTCCAGTTACAGATATGATCATTTTATTTCCCTGCAAAAAAACACTCTTAAAGTGATAATAATCTTGAAGAAACCTAAACTAAATAACCAGTTAGAAAAGCCAAAACTGAGAACAGTTAAATAATATTCTTAATGTGCAAATTACCAATATAATATTTAACAGAAATCATGCTTCCCAGACACATAGAAGCCAAATGCAAACTTGTGGATCTTAAAGTAAATATAATTTATTAGCAACAGGTAACAAGGTATACAAAGTTGCATAGCTCACCCCTCAACAATTTTTTGCTCATAATCTGTTGTGATGTTGAAAGGTAGCAATCTTAAAGATTGTAATACTACCTGCTGAGCCAGAGAAGAGAATAACCTGGATTGTAATAATCACAGGTGGCACTCCACTAAAATGGAGCCAATGAAATGCTTATTTTCAAGAATCCTAGCCCAGTATCAGGTTTTCCTAAAGCAAGGCCAAGAGAAGCCTAACTTGATTATTAGCACCAAAATTAACAACTAGAACGGTCCCATATTGGGTACTGAGGTTAAAGAAATAATATCGTGCACTAAGTTAAAGTTGAGAAAATCATGAAGTGGCATACAATATTTAATGTGGAATGCATATAAGGGAAAAATCATAGGAAAAGTAAGAAATTTTCATTACGTGAAGAAAGTTAGTCTCTGAGTGAATATAAGAATAGAATAGAATAATTAAACTCTATCTAAATAGGAGAATACACCTCAAAAGAGATTATATGAATTTTCTCTCTAGAATTTGAGGACGAAAGCCCATGTATATTATATATAATATAGGAGACTTCTTCTTCTATGCTGCTCCACGGAGTAACATGGAAGTGTAATAGTTCCAACTTCCAACTACCTACTTCTCAACTGAAAAACATCATTCATTGCTTCTAATTTGCACCAGAAGTAAGCCTTCAACCAATTTTCAATGGTTGGCAGTAAATTTGCGGATAAGGGTTCTCTAGTTGAATTGAATGTTCAACTGCGTGAAACCTAATCATTTAAATTCAATTTTATACACTAAACCACAGAATGAAATGTAAGCCAAAAAAAATTGACAGCATTTGAGTTGAATTTAATAGCTTATATTTTAGTTTCCATGCCACAAAAGTGGCTTCAGCGATTACCACGTCTAACATCTCGCTTACTTACACCGTTCCCGCAAAAGCAAATGGAATGAATGGGGAATATAATAATAATAATAATAATACCTTGGGGTCTTGATCAGAGACACACCAAACACTGAAGCTCTTCCTAGCCCCCCTGGTCTAGTAAAATGGAATGAATGGCTATAAATGAACAATGCAAAAATTGAGAAAGGAAAAAAAAAGAAGAAAGAAAAGAGGTTTGGTTGGTTCATTTCATTTGAATGAGCTTACAGAAACGGATCGAGGAAGGTGAAGCGATGGACAGATGGTGTGAGACCATGTCAGAGCTGTGGCTCCACACATTTCCATTCAGAATTTGCTATGCAGTGTTCAACCTGTTAAAGCCAAGACTATTATGACTCTTACTTGTCTCACCAACAAGATGAAGTGTGTGTTAATTATAAAACTATTCTTATTCTCGCATCGTTTCTTATTCTCGCATCGTTTCGTGGTTTATTTGGAGCCACAGCAACGTCCCTTCTCATATCCGTAATCCATCACTTTTTGTTCTCCCTTTTAATTAATTCTGATTGGACCATACTCACCACAGTTCCTACGCCAAACCTTGTCCAGCAAATTTTTATTTATTATCATTTTAACTTTTCAAAAACAGAATTTTTAGCAGACCCAAAAAATAAACAGTTTTCTTTTTCTTTTGGTTTAAATAAATTTTTACACGCAACATTTTTATTTTTGTCAAGTTTTATTCTCAATTTTTTAATTTAGAATAAATTATAATTTTGATCTCCTTAATTATTTAAATTTATGATTTTGATCTCATTTATTCTTAATTATAACATTTGATCTCCCTAATTTTGATTTAATTGAATTTGATTTAGATTAAATTTTATAAATTTATGATTTTGGTCCCATATAGATTATTAATTAATAATTGTAATTATTAGAGATATTAAATTTATAAAAATTATTAATTATTAAATTTATAAAAATTATTAATTATTAAATTTTTAATTAAAGACTATTAATCTTAATATGATGGTTTTGTTAATAGAGTCGTATGGCACATTGAAGATAGAAGAGTTGTTTGAGAAAAGAAAGGGAAAAACACAATATTGAAAAATTAAGATTAATAATTTTTATTCGACTTTTTAATAATTAATTATTTTGATTGATTTAAAATTAAATTAATAGCTCAATTGATTATAACTATTTGTTAATAACTTATCAAGAGAACTAAAATCACCAATTTATAAAACTAGATAAATCAAATATTACAATTAAAATTGAAGGGTTGAAACTAAAATTATAATTTAACCTTTAATTTAATACATTTTACTCTTAACTTTTAAAAACTTTCACTCTTCCTTTGGATGGAAGTAGCTAGGTCTCGTGGCCCCGGTATCAACCATTGCGCGAGTAGAGTGGCTATTTCATTCAGTACTATCTCAACATATATAAGCCTAACATACGTGAATTTTTACCAAGCCTTTTTACCCCAAATCGTAAAGAAAACATAAAATACTTGTAATCTTATATTGAAAAAAATAAAGATCAAATAATATAGGGTCCAAATCCTCTTTCATACTTGGCACCGACTAGAAGTGCACTTGAAAGAGTATTGTGCATTATATCACATGAAAGACTCTGATTTTATCATGTGTTTCACATTAATTTTTTATTATTTATTTTTCACAAAGCGAAAATCATAATGTAACTAAAATTCCAAAGTCACACATGGTGAAGCAGTGTCAAAGTGAATCACGAGATGAAAATGGCAAATAATTTGAGTCTAATTGTAATGAAGAGATAATTTTTCTAGGAAAGATTCTCTTTGACAAAAAAGAAAGTGAGAGAGTTCCATAGGTGATGACCATCTTGGAGGTCATTGTTCTAATAACAATTTGTAATGAAATTTTGTCATTCTTTAATGACCAACATTGCAGTACAGAGAGAGAAAGAGAGAAGAGTTTTATTTATTTTTTAAATTGGGAGCAACGAAAAGAGAGAAGCAATAGAATGAGAAAAAATTAATATATAAAACATGACAAAATCAGAATTTTACGTATAATCTAACGGACAAAACTCTCTCAACTACACTTCCACCGGTTGGCGCCTATTATGTGAGAGGTCCGGACCCATAATACAGGCTTACTATGTTACACGAGAAATGAGAGCCAAGGAGAACGAGACCAATGTCGACGGTTCAAAAGTAGAGAAAAATATCTTATCTAATTTGCTACACGTGACCAGAGTGCATTATTAAAAGAAAAATATCGTAACTCGTGGATCATGTGGCACCGAGTGAGAGGTTTAGAAAAGAAGAGGTTAAGTATGAATTATTTTTTTCTTTTTTGACAGAAGGGTATGAATGATTTTAAAGAGGCGAAGAAGTACGATGAAAGATCAATTCAACCAGAATTTTCAAGATCACAGCTTCTCTCTGACTATTCTTACCATTCTTCAATTCTGGTTATCTTCCTATCAGGAGTATTAGTTTATTTTTTTGTACCACAATCTTGAGATAACATTCTTTTGTTCCTTTAATTTTTGTAAAATGTTTTTAAGTATGGATGAAAAAAATAAACATAAAGTGAAAGGTAAAGATAAACATATAGAATGATAAATAAAGTGCACAAATTTGATGCATAAATGACTAAACTCTTGTAGCTGAGTAATTTCGTTGTATATCTTTCAGGAAAAAAAAATTATACCACATTCAAAATTAGTATACTGATACTTCCATACAAAAGTTCGCTTATCCATCTAAATTTCTGTTTGAGAAAGTTCAGTCCATATTCACTGCTTGCTTCAACAATCTCATTAGTCATCATTCAAAATAATATTAGAATAAATGCTCTTTATTGATAATTAAAAAAATGCTCTTTTATTGAGAACATCCATGTCAATTCGGATTATATAACTGATCAAAACACAAGGCTACGTTTAAACTACATCAGCATCCAATACTAAAAGATCCATTAATACATATAAATTACAATGGTAGCAGCAAAAAAAGGGAAGACTAAGAATTATATGGCACATAGGGAAAAAGAAGCTTAAAAAGCTTTATTAAGCAAAGAAAGACTACTTATACAAACACAAAAATGACTGATGCAGCAATTGCTTTCACATTTGTTAAACCTGGCAAGTGGAATCCCAACATCATTAACCTCACAACTAACAATTTATCCCCCTTGCCCTCACAATAAGAAGGTTAAAACAGATGGGAGATCAAAGAATATTTTGCAGCCACATCTTTCTTAATCAGCTCTAGACTGACCAGCACGTGAAGACAGGATAATACCAACAATGAGTCCATAGAGAGCAAGAGCTTCAGCAAAAATGAGAATAAGAATCATTCCAACAAAAAGCTTTGGCTGCTGCGCATTGGCTCTGCAGAAGAAGATAAATTGTTCAAACTTCTTCAAAGTAAGAATTTTATTAGGAATATTATAAAAACTATATCCCTGTATAAAATTAACCATCAAGGATCACATGTCAATTGATTAAAAGCATAGCAAATCATGTGAGTAAAAAGGGTGATCAAATCAGTAAGTACCAAGTTTAATCAGAGATAAGGTACAAAGGCAAGGCAGAAGAGAAGAATTATACCTAACACCAGCATCACCAACAATACCAATAGCCATGCCAGCAGAGAGGCCAGCCAGCCCACAGGCAAGACCAGAGGAGAGATGTGCATAACCATCAAATAGGTAATAAGATTTGGCCTTGGGATTAATGCCAGTACTGATAATAACAGCAATAATAAGGCCATAAATACCTAAAACTCCAGCCATAACAACAGGGACAATAGACTTCATCACCAGCTCTGGTCTCATCACACCCATCGAAGCCACGCCAACGCCACTCTTCGCTGTGCCATAGGCAGCTCCCATACCTTCATCCATCAATTGATATTAAAGATAAATATACAGAAAATAATGCAACGCTAACGAAGAAGCTTCAAATTTCTTTGTCTTTCTTTATATATACGCATAACTATAACTATTCAATGGTTCTTCCACCAATCAGTTTCAAGAGCAGAAACAACGCGAAGCAATTTCAATAGACTTATTTTGTCCGCTGAGTTACAACAAAAACAACCAAGATTCTAACAATAATTACGATAAACGATTACTGAACTATGAGATAAAACTTCGGAGTTTATATGTAAAACTAAATCCACGATCTGAAGTATAAGATTGAATCCCAATTGCTCCACAGAAACCACCAAAGCCCAACCGAATCAACAATAACCATAACATGTTTTTTTTACAAATTACAAGCAAGGATCAAATTACGCATCGAACATTAAACTATCCTAATAAAGTGAAATTCAAAAGAGATCATGAAAACACGAGCATAGATCTAATTGAGAAATTAGGGATTGAATTACAGGAGAAGACGAGGGCAGCTGCGGCTCCAAGGAAGCCGAAAAACGGTGCCGTCTCATCGCCGCTGAACGGAGCCATTATCACTGAAACGACGTCGGATGGATCTGATCTGAGAACTGAGATATTCCGGTTTCCGCAGAGAGAGAGAGAGAGAGAGAGAGAGAGAGGTTCCACGCTCCGATCTCTGTTACCGTACAGTGTGGAGGGGAAGGAACCATTTCCATTATTTTATACTATAGTTAGTTAATTACCCCCCTTTCGGTGCCCCAACAAAACCGGGTATAAATAACCCGAAGGCCCACTTTAGCTGTCACAACGCGGTTCTTTAATTGGGCTTTGGCCCAAGTGGGTAATGTTTTATAGGGCATTTACTTTCTGCATTTCACTATTTGCTTCCTGTACTTCTATTTTCATTGCATGGACAAGACAAAATTATCCTTAATATATTCGAGAATACCTATTCCATAAGCCAACAATCAAAAGTTATGTATTATGGAATAGGTTCGTAGCACACTTCTGAATTTACAAGTGTATTATGGAATTGATATTTTTTAGTAAACTTGAAAATTTCCAAATGTGTTTCAACTGGAATGTGATAATGTTTTGTTCCAGAATACCTGTATCATGGCTGTTTGACATTGAGGCTTTGTGTTGACATTCAGATTTGGCATAAGCTGATCTTTCAGGCTCCTTAGTAGCTCAGTTGATTTGATTATGTAAACTTTCATTGTGGATGGTTGAAAAATTATCTATCTTCTCATCCCATATCAAATCTTGTGGACTAAATAAGGGAGATTTCAGAATGTTGTTACTTAATTTGTTTGTCCCTTCCCTTTTCCTCCTGTTCTAGTTTGGAGTCCTCGTCTTTGGAAATGTGAACGTTTAGTTGATAAGTTTCTGAAATATATAAAAAAAAATGCATATATAAAATCGGCTTATTTTACCAACTAAAACATGAATATGAATGTGAATACTCTGCTCCCTGGTTCCGTCTCCGTTGCAGAATGCAGGGATTTTTAAATTTTAATACCCATTTTAGCTAGCCTACGGAATAAATATAAGCATAAACCAATGTTCGTCTGTTTTCCTGGCTCTCATAAATGAAACAATGGAAGGACCACAATTCCAAATGACACTAAAATTGGATAGTTATCAACTTGTTAGTGTAGTTATGGGAGTTATTGCAAAATCACCATCCTTTTTTACTTCATGTAGTTATTGGACTATAAACCCAACGTGCATTCTCGGGAGAGCCAAATTTAATTGAAAGGAAAATGTATTGAAGTCAAAATTCGCAATACTAGCCGTAATTAGTACCATGACAATGACTCAATGAAATGATTTGGCTAACCACTCAGCAGTGTTAACCATTGTTACTTCAATATCAACAATGATATGCATATACATAATTGATATTATTAAATCACTTTCTTTAAGATGATAAAATTAAGCTTAAAATATAATTTAATTTCCATGATAAATAACCAAATTTTATTTTAAATTCTTAATAAAAAATTTGTTATTTTAAGTCTTTAATTTTTTAAAAATTATTATTATCAGGTAAGTGATAATTTAACATCATCACAATCATTGATAATATTAAAAACATCAATTTGTATAATTACATGTCATCACTTAGATGATAGAAACTCGAAACAAAAAATTTAATATATCGAAGACTCAAAATAACAGAAAAATTTATTAAAAATTCAAAATAAAATTCGATCATTTATATGAAACTTTAAACGTATTTAACCAATAAAATTATCTTGGCATCACAAAGTCAGAGAAATGAATGAGTATTTTAAATAGTAGAAAACTTCAGGAATTTCCATAATGAATGCAATCACAACTATTTTAGGTATTATTTTGGTGTGGGTAAATAATACACGACTGACTCTGATTGTTTGGATTTTTACACGGAAAACAAAGCCAAATATTATTTAGGTTTAGGTATTTGAAGTATAGGATTCTCTAAACTAAAATAGCTTAATCTAAACAAGTACACCTTGGGAAATAATGAAGTTCTTTGCCGTGATCAATTGTGATAATTACACATTGCTTCAGAATCTCACAGAATAAATGGAATTATAGCAAAGCGACTACTTGGATAATCTTCAAATTTCTGACGATACCAGCTATGTGTTTCAACAGCTGCAAATGACAGATTTGCCACCTGTACCCAATAAAAGAAATATGCAAAAAGCAAATCAAAATCAAAGATCATTTGCTTAATCTTTTTATATAAAAAAACATTAAAACCTAGCAAAATCTGCAAAGAAAATATTACCACAAAAACAAAAAGTAGCCAGATTGTTAGGTTGGATCCTCCAGTAGCGACCACAAAACTAGCGTATATAACCTTCATAGTTATCAAATATTTGGCTTATTATTCATATCAGTCACATTAAGTAGAAGTTACATAGAAGACAGAGAGAAAGAGGCTTACAATTTCAGAGAGATAATGTGGAGAGGAGACAATTTCAAACCAATCACCATGAGGAATTACATATTCATCTGCTTGTCTTGAATGTCGTAGAGAACCCTGCCAAAATTATAAAACTCAAGACAGTCTCACGATTGCAAAAATGTTAAGATAACCTAATCCACCTCATTACAAAAATGACATATTTGCTTTAAACTCCAACATTTCATTTTAAAGAATCATTGCATGTAGATATATATATTTACAAAATGTCAAACAAAGTTCCACATGCAAAGTAAATGAAGAAAATCATATGCATTTAATTTCTGTGAGCAAATTCACCATCTATTGTGACTTGGTACCATTAGTATTATATAATAACAGTCAGTTGAAAATAAATAACAATTAGAAACTGTGAAGATAAAAATAGGTAGCAACTATAAATTATGAAGTCATGGTCTCAAACCATTTGATATTCACGTTTCAATGACCAAAACCAAAGATTTAGATATCAATCAAGAAAATGATGCATACAAGAATCTTATGGCACTGGTATTGATGAATCCAACCCCATAAGAAAACAGCAGCACCAATCCAATGCTTCCACCCAAGCTTGAAGAGAGGATTCACAACTTGCCAGAATTCTAACTCTGTTACTTGCATCTGATTCTTGCCCTTGACAATGAACTCAGTCACTAGATTTGATAGGAAGTTAAACACCTCTACTGCACAACTGCCACACAGCGATAGTGGTGCTCCTACGTAGAAACTAGCTTCAGAAAAATAACCAATCAATCCTCTTCATTTTAGTATTTTCTGGATAATAACCAGTAATAACTAAGAATTACAAATGCAGGAAATGATGCAATTAATTTATATAATTATGTTATCTAAGAACGCAGGTGTTACACCTTCACCGCTTCAAATAACCAGAAACATTGAAATTATTTTAGATTGCACATCAAAAAGTAATACCCGTACTTCAAATCTTTCTAGGACAGGTCACGCATATATAACATTTAGTTCACATGTGAGAAAATAAATAGAACTAGTCATTCTCAATTTCAGTCATCTACTTATTTCCTTTGTTTGCTCCTGTTTTTGATTTCATTGCATTAAGGTAGACCAAGTGTACCACGTTTCCAGATTTAACCACAAAATATTTATCTCAACAACACTCAAATATACAGACTAAATCCAAATGCTGATTATACCTGTTCTATTAAACAATCATAAATATTATCTTATGGGCTATGTAAGCTATCTTAAGAACTTCTCATATTAGAAGACACAAGATCCTACACATTAATGCTTCAGATTATCCAAATAAAAATGGGGGAAAATTTTTCAGGAAAGGATTTTTCCAAGTGTATGTAACACAACAAAATCAATTCAGAAAGAAAAAAGTAACTGACCATATTAAACAAATTCATATGTAATACAACAATAATCAAAATATCCATGTTCTACTTCTCTCATCTCATGCAATATTTACAAAGTTTTGTGGCAACTAGAACAATGTTGTCCCAAGCACCATAGCATGCTCAGTTGAGTCAGAAAATGCCTTATGATGAAGCCAAATCTGAATAACAGAGAACCAACACATTATACTTTAATCCGTCATATTGTTACGAGTTACACATATATGCACCGAATAGGATAGACATTTATAAGAAGTGTTAGCAATATACTCTCTAACACACTTTCTTTCTAACACACTCTCCTATTAGTTGCAATTCGTGTGGGTCCAACAAGTTTAGGAACAAGACCTACCAAACTGGGAATAGAACCACACATTTAGTGGGACTCGCATGAATTTCACCTACCAGGAAAGTGTGTTGGAAAAAAGTATCAGAGAGCGTGTTACTGACAAATCTTACAATTATAGTAATTCATTCATGTCAGAAATTATATTAACCAAATTTACAAAGTTTGTAAGTCCCATATATTTCAGATCAATCAATCAACAATTAAGGATTCATCCCAAGGAATTTAACTGGAAGCAACAAATTTCACAGGAAAACTCCAACCAGAATTGCAATAGTTTGCACTTGGCAGAAAAATAGACATTTCACACACATTCTCAATTCAGCATAGTAATAACAATTTCCAAACTTCAAAACGCAATTGCAAGTGAAGCAGATTGCGGAACAATGAACAAAAAAACTCACAACAATCCAGTGAGATAACCAATGGCATGCATGCGAGCAGAAGGGCTATAGTTAAAAACATGTATCGTCTCATAAAGGCGTCTGAGGACATGAACTTCCATCATCAAAAGCAGAAAAACCGCTTGCCAAGCCACATATCCCTGCCTCAATTTATGCGTATCAGTTCTAATAGTAGAACCACCAGTCAAGAAGCTAGTAATAGTAGAGTAAGAAAACGGCTCCACAACAAGTGGCACCATGCTGTACGCATATGCCCAAGTCCCAACAAGTAGCAACGTTGTCCATATAAAAGCCACAACGTAGAAGTGCAAGAAGAACCTCTGAGACATAGTTAATTTCTGCAATACAGTACGGTAAACGTTTCAACATTCACTCATGACTTACTCACCCCCATCAATTCCTAGCATGCAACTTTGTATCAATAAATAAATAGGTTTAATTACTAGTCTTGTTCGTGCATTTTTTTTCCTTTACATTTTAGAGCATCAACAATGCATAGTTGCTTAGATGAATAATTTATCTTAATTTTGTGAGTCTAACAATTCCACATAAATTTAATCACTCTATACAAAAAATTCACTTCAATGCTAAGACGGTTAAAGTGAGTGCTTGAATTAATTTTTCAGGTCCTGCAATGCTTGAAAAATAGGTTATTTATGATATAATCTTGTTAAGCAATAAGCAAACGTGCTTACACAAGCAAATCCATGTCATATGCTCCAATGGGAAAAAAAATTAAACAATTCATTTAAGCACTAAGCACTCCCACCAGCGGAGATGCTCTTAGTCCTTATACGTAAGAAAACTACTTGTTTTAGTCCCTACAGGACACTTTTTAAACCGTCCAAGATTGTGTAGGGAATATAAGGAGTAAACGAGTAATTAAACCTAATAACTTTTTTGAGAAATGCGTGAAAGGGGGTAAATACATGAATGCGAAAGTGGTGTTACTTGCGAGGAAGAGTGCATGATTTTGCCTCTACGAGCAAAACCCAGCAAGGTGCCACGGAGGCGGTTCAGCTTGGGAGTGGGAATAGAAGCGACGATGATGGGTAACGTGGCAGCGACCCATGCCAGCCTCAGCATTTGAACGAGAACCACCTCCATTGGTTGATTATGAAAAAGAAAAACCATGGTTTCTGCGTGGTGGATTTATTGAAGTGCGAGAGAGAGAGAGAGAGAGAGAGATACGAAGCGTGTCGTGGGGTTTGGGTGCGTAAAGGGAGGGGTTAGGGATCTGGCTACAATGTAAAATCTTTGATTTGATTTGATTTGATCTTCATTCCCGTTGTTAAAAAAGAGGAACGATGATTGATAATTTAATAAGTGCTATATGTATGTGGAAAGCAAAGGCAATGAAAGGACACAGATTGAAGCTTGGGTCGTATGATATGTGTGTTCCTTTGGAGTTTGGATAAACATTGACGGCAACTCACCAACCTCAAATATCAGAACGGTGAGTGAAAACTCATCGCGGAAGGCCTTCCCAATGCTTGACACGAGTCTCCTCAAAATTTCATTTTTTTAGCACATGAAACCAATCAACGTCTTTTAAGCATTCCTTGGGTAAAATTTATCTAATTAACTAAAAGTTTAGAGTGATTTTTTTACCTCGTACCACAATTATCTTTTATGCAATCATCACGTTCAAGTCAAATATAATTATTTTTTGGTATTTCATTCAATTTCCAATTTTTATACTCTATAAAACAGGAGAGATATTTGTTCTCCTATTTTGATTAATGTCATCATACTCTAAATGTTTCTTATTAAAATAGAATTATTATTTTTTAAATAGAGTTGTAGTTTCAAAATAAGTTAAATTATATTAAAAAATCATATTAAATTTTAGTATGGTTTTAATTCTAGGTACAAACTATGATTTTATTTATGAGTTTGATTTTGATATACATTGTTATCAAATAGAAATCATTTTTAAGTAATTATTATAGAATTTTAAAATATATATATATATATTGATCTATAATTGGATAATAATAATAATATAAAATACTTTTGTATTGTCGGTATTTTTTTTAGAGTATTATTCGTGTATTTTAATTTTATAAAAAAATCATTTTAGTTCCTTTTTTCACTCTAATATGTAAACATCTTAATTTAACACGGTTTATTGTAATTTTTAATTTTTCCTCCAATTTAAAATCTAATTTTCATATAATCCAACACATATGGCTAAAAAAAATTCTAAAAACCAAAAAAGTCCTCTTATCAAAATTCATCACCAAATAAAGGTATATTTCCTCACACGCGAAATGATAATTTTCAAAGGTAATGTGACGGGGTTTGAATGTTTTCTATTTTCATTTTTAAATAATAAAAAATGTTTGTTTAAAATTTTAAAAATATTTTCAAAACAGAACAAAAATCATCATTTTCACTATTTTTCTGAAGATGTGAACATATGGTAATATCCTAGAATACATTTTTCTTAAATCTTAAAAATTTAAAAATTAAAATTATTTTTAAAAATAAAATAAAAAATAAAAATAGAAAATAAACATTCAAATCAAGCGTTACTTAAAATTTTCATCGGATTTTATGAATTATGAATTTTTTTTTTTCCTTTTCATTTGCCTTGTTGTATCTTCCTCATCTAATTTTCAACCTATGTTTTAAAAAAAATATAGTTTTCAACTTGATAAATTTACCCGAGTTTAATTATTTATTTATTTTTAACTTTGCATGTATAAAGAGTTATAATTTGATAAAATTAGCTAGTTTACTTTTAATTTAAGTTTTTGTAAGAGGATTGATTTTAGGGGATGACATATAAATGACATTGTTTTTTACATGATACATGCAGAAGAAGGGTTTAAAGGAAGAAAAAAAGTGACAAGGTCTTGATCTTTCTTGTTTGTTGTTGAAATAGTGTTTAGTTAATGATATAATCAACATTACTTAATTTTTCAATTAACAAGATTTATTCGGTTAAAATAATTAATAAGAATTTTGAATTGAAAATAATAATAATTATTAAACTCTACTAATTATTTCGAGATTTATTTTTTCACCTTTTTTATTGTTGTTTATATAGTTACAAAACTTTATATTACTTAAAAATCAAAATTACAAATTATTTATAAACATCATTCATCTTAATTCATTAATTGAGACAACTTTTATAAAAGTAAAATTGTGGTGATCGATGAAACATTAAGAGGATAATATCTTAAATACGTGAAATCTTACAATACATGCGGACTTGAGTTTGAAGCAACTGTATATTATATGATGCTGTAAGTGAGACACTTTACTCTTTGAAATGGAAATTTTGTGTATCGAGTGAAAGAATTAAAACATGAAAACAAAGTCTGATATACCTCACGGGATTAAGAACCAATTGGTCAAGGAATAATCTTTTTTTATAAAAGACAAAAATGAACGAAAGCTTGAAGAAGATGTTAAGAAGATATTTATAGAAATGTGTGAAGTGATTTTATTGATAATAAAACTCTGTACTTATAGGTTACAAAGTATAACAAATTAGATAATAATTTTTTATTAAAAAGAATTTCATGGGGTGTGCGACCTTGTAAGATTGTTGTAGGTAAGCGATTAATTATGTAAGCAGCAGTTAATACAAAATCTCCCCAAAAATCTAATGGCAAGTTGGATTGAAAATGTAAGGCACGTGCAATGTTTAGTAAATGTCTGTGTTTATGTTCTACAATACCATTCTGTTGAGGAGTATAAGCACAACTTGATTGTTGGAGTACTCCCA
>PYAF01004757.1:747076-759878 GCA_007407185.1 Glycine tomentella | reverse complement strand
TAATCGAGTGCTTCTGTGCCCTGTATTTTCTTCGAATAGCTCTAAATGAGGCTCTTACTGCTGAAGTTCAAAGATTAAAGATTGCTACAGCTGAACTAAGTAGCGATTCGCATGGTTCTAGCCGTTTGATTCCTCAACATTCTGTCAACCCTCTGATGTTCCAGCAGCAGCCTCCTTCTGCATCCCAACAAAACATTCATTTTCAACAGCAGCAGCAGCACCGGAATGGTAATGCCAACTCAAATTCTGACTTAAAACAATAGTTTGGGAAGGAGTTCCTGCAGCTGCATGGTTGTTTCGTTATATATTCGCTTCTGGTTCATTGCACTATCGGTTTGCGTTATATTGGCATATTTACAAAAGGTTTTCCTTAGTTGTTATGTTCTCAAGTTTGATTCGCATTACCTGCCCAGCTCGGACAGAAAGTCCATATACAAGTTCTAATTCCTGTCTCTTATATCTAAATTACCATAGAGCATATTTAATTTCAGTATATATATTAAATTGTAAGCATTATTTGGACATGATTTGTTTTATGATGACATTTTAGAGAAACTGTTCAAACTTTCTTTTTGTAAAGATTTGACTATTCTGTTGTGGATCTGTTCCAATTTTCTAATCCGTTCGGAATAATTTAATCAAAAAAATTCAATGAATCACATCGAAGTCAGAATCAATCAATAATTCAAGAATGAGAGCCATACCGACATCTTCTCACGTAATCTACTATTACATCTAGATTAAACTATCTACTAGGTGGCGCAGTTGTAGCTATTTGCAAAATAATAATAAGTTACTTGTACATGACACTATAGTGACTCAGACAGTTATAAATTTTTTTTTATCTGATTTTACAATATCTCTAACAGAGAATTAGAGACTAATTTATCAATATATTGAAATTTATTTAAAGAAATATTTTTTATATAAACAAAAAAGTGAGCATATAATTGTATATTTTAAGATTTAATAATAACAACGAAATTTAAACCTAAAATCTCATGTAAATGATCTATATTTTTCATCATTGAGCTGATTTTAGTGGATTATATATTAAAGTTGCAGCATTCTGGGTAAATATCTTTTATCTTTGAGTAATTTTAAGTTTCAAAGATATTAAATATATTTTCTTTATGATTTGTAATGTAGTAGAAACATTTATATATGGACACGTTGAGTTTTGTTATTAGCATTTATATTTTCTGACAAAATAAATGAGGACATTTCTTGTAAAATGATGAGAAAAAAGGAGTAGGGGAACAATCTATTTTTTTTAGAGTAATATATTTAAATTTTAGAACTAGGGATAGCTCATAGCACGATCTTGAGTAATGAGTATCTTCTTTCTTATCTTTGCCTCTTAATTATTTCTGTCTTCATCTCCTATCCCTATCTCGTAATAATTTTCCCGGTCCATGTTTCTTTAATTCTCCTCAAGTGAGGAAACCCCCGTAATTCCTTTTTTTTTTTTCAGAAGGCCACATAAAATCTTGAAATTGTAATGAATTTAAAATAAAATAAAAAAGGGTATTAAATATTGTATATTATATTTCATTTTAAAAACTAAATTATGAAAAGTAAATTAACACATTAAATTTTTAATATATATGGGCATTCGTGGGACGAAAAGTGTGGTCCTCGTCTCCATTTCAAATCTACTTTGAAGTTTTTTTTCGTCATTATTTTATGGGAGAACAATTTCCCAACTGGAAATTTTACATAGAATAGTCTCCTCGAAAATTATTAAATGGCAGAGAAAATTGTCATCTTTATTTATAATGTTCTTTGCCTTTATTTTTTCTTTTTTGAAATCACAGTGGAAAAAAGTTTAAATAATTAAGATTGGATATTAATTTATATATATATATATATATATATATATATATATATAATTTTTAAAGTGGGCTTTGAGGATTGAAGAACCTTAATATAATAAAAATTGAAAACGAGTACAGTGGACTTTGCGGCTTGAAGAACCTTTAAAGTTTCAAACAAGTTATTGATTTTTTAGATGGTGGATTGGTGGGGATGATTTTATGAAATTTATTTCTATTTCTATGTATCTTATTTTTTTGAAGTTAACATTTTATTTCTAAATTCCTGTTTCCCTGTTAACAAAACCATATGACACTTGTAAAAGGGTATGGATTTAAACATTTAGTTAGTCTAGAGAGAGAAAGTATATTTTATGAACGTAAAATTAGGGGTTGGCATGGATTGGATTTTTAAGAATCCAATCTATATCCAATTCATATCTATTTAAATAGATTGGATTTTAAATTCATATCCATATTTTTTTAAAAACAATTTAGGTTTAAGATCCAATCTATTTAAATGGATATGGATTTGGATATATCTAATTTATATCCACTTAAATGTTATAAGATTTTTTTTTACAAATTTTAGTTATTAAATGTTAAAAAGTGAAAACTTAATACCTGCCCATTTAAGAGTTATTTTTAATTGATCTTGGTTAAGACTATTTTTTTATCGATATTGGTTAGTGTATTTTTGACATAACTCAACCAAAGCAATTTCGACAGATATCGGTCTAGACATTTTTAGACCGACATCAACCAAGACTATTTTTTTGCTGACATTAGTCAATGCATTTTCAATCGACATTGGTCAATGATGCTTTTGGTCGATCTTAGGTAGGGTTATTTTTTAGTTGAGGTCGGTCAGGATTTTTAGTCAGTGCATTTTTTGGCCGACATTGACTAGGGATTTTTCGATCAACATCGATCGTGACTAATTTTGGCCGACATTGATTAGGATTTTTGTGGCTAATATTGATAAATTTTTTTTTTTGCCGATGTCGATCATTGATATTTTTTTGCCAACATTCGTCAAGACTTTTTTTTTGTCAACATTGGCTATATTTTTTTGCCGATGTTGACAACAACTAGGATTTGTTGGTCAACATTAACCATGACTATTTTTTTGGGCAGACGTTAGCTAGGGATATTTTTTGTTGACATCAACTAGGATTTTTTCGATCGGTGTCAATTGGGGAAATATTTTGGCCGACGTCAACTAGGTTTTTATGGCTGATGTCGGTCGATGATTTTTTCAACAGATGTTGGCCAAAAAATAGTTATTGACGTCGACAAAAAAAAGTCATAGTCGACAAAAAAATAGTCTCAATCAAAGTTGGCAAAAAAATAGATTTAAAACAAATATTCAATCCATATTCATTTCATATCCAATTAATTGGATTGGATTTAAAATCCAAAAAAATGGATTTGGATATGAAACTAATCCATTTAAATGGATTTAAAATGGATTGAATTGGATTGGATATAGATTATTTTATAGATATAAATTTTTTTGCCCAGTCCTAGATAAAATGTAGTGACAACCGTTGCTTAGAAAAACAGAGGTTGAAACTTGAAATTGCATTTTGAGTAATAAAATACATACAACCGTTAAAATTTCAAGTCTGTTTTAATCATAAATTTATTAAAATTTTAACCATTAAAATAGCAAAACGTAGTATCAAAAGCACTCTTAATATTTCACAATTTTTCTCTTCCTCTAATACTTTAAATTGTATTTTTTAGTAATAAAATACATAAACTGTTAAATTTTTAAGTATTTTATAAATTATAAAGTTATTAAAATTTTAACCATTAAAATAGCAAATCGTAATATCAAAAGCACTCTTAATATTTCACAATTTTTCTCTTCCTCTAATAGTTGCTTTCACCACTTTGACGCTTCGATAAACTAGTAGTCAAAGATTCAAAGAACTCAACAATGGTTGCTTACCAAGTTTTCCGACGCACGCACTAAAAAAAATGACTCAGTAAATTTAGAGGTAATCTTCAAGAAGTTAACAAACTTCTATGAGCACCAAACAAAAAAGAAAAAAGGTTTTAGTAATAACTTTTTCCTACCAATCAAATTATTGTATTAAAAAATAAACTCATATAATATAAACATGCTTTATTTAAGCTTATATCTTATTAGTATTTTTATTTTTTATTTTTACCATAATACTTAATAAATTTTCTTAATTATTGTGTTCTTTGATATTAAAATATTTTTCATAAAAAATATATTTTAATATTACACTATTTAAAAAAAAAAATGAGGTTTAAGTATAAAAAAATCAGAATTCAAGTTTAACAGAAAAATCTAAAGTTATTAAATTACTTAAAAAATATTTTTTGTCTAGAAATCAGTTGCTACCCCCCGATACGAAAAAAATTATGCATCATTCTCATACCTGTGACAACTTTAAATAGATCATATATTAATTCTCTTTCTCTGAAAATATAGAAAAATAGAGTTTGTGCACTGATAAATATGACATATTCAATAGTCAATTATCAAACATTTATTATAAATTTTTTTAGGAGAAATATAGTTATATCATTTCATTCATAATTGAAGAAACAATACAAGAGGAGATATAATTAAACTCATGAGAACTAGCATAAAACCTTAAGGTCCTTGCTAAGTTGTGAGTCACCAAGATTAATTTATCTCTTTACAAAACTTACCTAGAGTTTGGAAATGTGGAGCCTAAATTGTCTACATTTATTCATCAAGACATTAAAATCAGAGGTACCTTTGGAGCAGCTGTTAAAATTGTCAGTCACAACCTTGCAATCAGATTCTATTATGACGTTTGAAAGGTGGAGATTTTGCAGCCAGAGAAAGGTATTAACAAGCACCCATGCTTCAGCTTCCCTTGGAGTAGGTAAGCCATTGAAAGTGGAGGAGTTGACCTTAAGAAAGTTACCTTTGTTGTCTCTCAAGCACATAGCAATGCCAAAAGATTTTGTTTCTTGAAAAAGTGCAGCATCAATGTTGCATTTCATGAATCCACTTGGGGGAGGTTTCCAATTCGTGCCATGAGAAGTTTCTGGAGATTGTCCATTCAGAATATTGCTGCCACGCTAAAGTGAATGCAATTCTTGGCTGGATTAAATTTTCATCCCAAAGCTTTGCATTCCTTGACTTCCAGATACACCATAATACGATCCCAATACGAGTAGCTGAATCCACTTGCTGCAAAAGTTTGAACATAAAATCATGGAAATTAACTTTCAGCATTGGTCCAACATTTATTATACAATAAGTTACATATCAAATTTAAACTAAAAATTAACTTTTTAACCAAGTTTTCAGCTTGAAATAAACATATTAATTATTTTTGTCAAACATAGCCTAAAACCAACATGTGTTATTCCATGCAGGTATGAATCTAGAAGTGTATGTCAGATTTTCTTTTACATATTTATATAAATGTTTAATTTATAATAAATAATAAACTTTGAAAAAATTATTATTAATTTTATGAATAAAATTAGAGATATCATTTATTACTAAAAAAATTTAAGCCTGAATTTTCAAGTATAAAAAAACTCAAATGTTTTTAACAAGCAATCTTAAGTTTGGTTGTAAAAAAATATATGTATGAAAAAAAAAATGTTTAAAAGATTTCCACTTCAACAATTGTACCTTGTAGATCTCTCTCTCAAGTCTCATCTATCAGGTGACTGAAGTGAGCAGTCAGATACACAAAAAGCTAAATTGAATCACCGGAAAATATTCTCTTACCTATTAGTAGAATTGAGCTTCTGGCTAATTAAATTGAATCACCAAAAAAAAATCTCTAGAAACCTCAAAGGTATACAAAAAAATAAATCAGACTGGACGCTCCCTTTTATAGACCATTTAGGTTTATTTATTTTTGGTGTTTGTCAAAAGTATTGTCCAATCAACAACTAGAGACATTGTATTTCAATTGTGTTGGTCTTGTATCTTGCAGTTGCAACGTCATTGACTTTATTTTGCAACGTCATATACCATGGTAAAAAGTATACTGTTTCAATGTAATTAATCTAAGCTAACTTTTCCCCTACATATCAGAATCAGATGGTTTATTAATATACTGAAGCTAATATGAGTTGAGTCAGTGTTCATTTTTCTTATATTATGACATCTAATTGAACCTAAAAAATTGGGACGTTTAATTAATAGCATATCCCTAAGTATGATTAAAATTTTGAGCTTGGTATTTTGTACTACTCATACTAGTTATTTTCCTCTAAATTTTGGTAAAGAATAAAGTGTCACTGCCTTTAAATTGATTTTTTTACCAATAAATTAAACTTTAATTAAGTGATTTTACATATATTTATATTAATTATATGATATATATATATATATATATATGTATTTTTCACATTTTTATGATAATTAATTATAATAAATTTTATTTGTTGGATTTGTCACTTAAGGTATAGATTAAAATACTAGTTTTAAATAATGTTTTAATGTTTACGACTTTTCTCAGATAACAAATTTGTGCTCTGATTAAATTTTCATTTAAATTTGAAATTTATTCTTATTTCCTATTATGGAAAATATAAAAAAAATTCAATCTTCAATCAAAAAAATTATTTCTACTTTATTATTATTATTTAAGTACCTGGTCAAAATTGAGTGCTCACGCAAATAATAAAAATAAGAGTCAAGTAATGAAGATAATCGTTGAAATTGTAAAGGTAATAAAGGGATAGCTACGTAATTACTGAAAAGAAACAAAAGAGAATGTAGTTGGTGAAAGCCATTTTCAATTAGTAAATAAAATTTAAATGATAAAGACACAAGTCAGGATGGCCGAGTGGTCTAAGGCGCCAGACTCAAGTTCTGGTCCTCGTGAGAGGGCGTGGGTTCAAATCCCACTTCTGACATGAATTTTGAATTTTTTCATATTTGATTTACTTGCATTGAAATTGCCAATGGTTCTGAACTCTGAAGCTTACGAGGGTCGGGTTCCTATATTTATTTGCTTTTATGTCCCATTCTTCCTCTATATATATTTGCTGAATTGTTGCGGATCATGATAAATGTCTTTTTTCTAGTGTGCAAAAACTAGTTGTTCAAGAGGTAGAATTTCTTTCTTGGGCTCTGAAAATATATTGCTTAGCTTGTAAATTTTCAAGTACATTTAGAGAGAATGTATGCCTTATGTTGTTTTGTTTTGCTTCAATATATAATAAGTGCAGTACAATTATATATGTCAACCTTTAGTGTAAGCATGCTACTTGTTTTAAACAATTTCCTTCTTTTCTTCTTCTTCTTCTGATTTCAACTATACCACGAGTTGGTCCTTGTTCAGGTGCATTTGAAGAAGAAAAATCTTTTTTTTAAGCTAAAGAGTAACGGGATATAATATGCTCAAAATAGCCATACCTATTTTCAAATAATTACTGCTTATTTTCAAAATTTTAATCCCAAATCAAAATTCGGTGATGAATGCCTATTTCTATCACTAGGTTATTTGCTTTTCCTATGAGAATAAAAATAATAATCATACAATCATATATAGATAATCAAAATGGCTATCAAAATATTAAAATAGATTATCAAAATTATTTTTTTAGCAACATGATTATTTTTTAAAACAAAAGTCACAACATTTTAAAAAACTGTTAAGATAATGAATGTTTCTTTCTATCACTAGGCTATTGTTATAAATAAGAACTATAAATCTAGATGATACAATCATACATAAATAATCAATATTAGATTAGATAATGATTACATGATTTCTTAAATAATTTCTGTACATTTTTCTTTTAATCTTGTTGTTTCAAATTTGATATAATGGTTTATATTTATAACACTAATTTCTCGCATGAGAAGTGTTAAAAATAACAACATACTCTTTAATATATTCCTTTTATCATATAAAATGTATTAAAAGTGATAAAATACAGAGTAAGGTATATTAAATACAGAGTAATTAAGGTCTACACAATTTTGTAATTTTTTAATAAAGTTCAGCTAAATGTAGATAGTATATTAAATAGTTTGGAGAAATCATTATACTCTTTTTTGAAATCCTCCTATAAGTGTCAATATATTTCTTAGAGGAGTTTTAAAATTCTGATGACAGATCGAGATACTATTTTATAATTATATGCACACCAAAATATATATTAAAAGGAAGTGTTAACTAACATTTCTCTTTACCACCTTCACAAATGTTCTCACAAGATTAGTTTTTTATCTCTATATAAGTATATATACAATAATTTTTTTAATTATTTTAAATTTATAAATACTCGTGCTACCATAGTTCATTTTTCCAGTTCTCATTAATTTATTTACCTTTTTTTATTTTGGTTCACTTGTAACGATTAACCAATCAGCTCAATAGACCATGGATAATTTGGCAATATAAGAAAATAAAAATTAATTAGAAAATTAGGAATTCACAAGATGAAAGTAAAGCAGTGAATCTTGTATTCAAAGTCCAAATGCTACTCTTTGAGCAAAATCCGGGCGTCTCTTGCTGGGCATTCTAACCAGTCCAGTGATCTGAAGTTCTGTAACTGTCCTAAAAAAGCGTGCTCTGTTCCAAAATTAAGGATTGTGACCGAGATCAATAAAATGCATTGCAACTAGGGAGATGAAACTGATACAAATACAATAGGCATATCCTACATGCTAAAATCATTTAAAGATCAAGACTCGAATCTGAACTATCATGAAGTACTGAACTTGGCCTACAATTTCAAATCATTTATAGAACTCCCTCCACTAGTTTCCTTTTAGTCTAACATTTGTCTCTAAAACAATTTCATGGTAGAAATCAGTTATTGGAAAAATATATTTCCAGCTCAGTATTTTACATTATGGTTCTTCAATATGGGGCTTACATTTCTGGATCAATTTGAATGATAAAGGCAGAGATAGACAAAGATAAGATGGAATCATGGAAGATTGCAATATCAAGAGGGAGAAAGTCCAATGTTACCCTCAAACTGAGCCGTACCCGCTTTCGTTTTTAAACAGGGGACATGATTCCTAAACTTTAGTCCGTTAGTCTAATATTCCATCAAAAAGTTATGGAAATTGACACATTAATTTAAGACCAAAGTGCACTTGAGCCCAAGTTGGAGGCAGTAGGATGTGACAATTTCCATTAATGTTTAATGTAAAATGACATGAAAGGTCTAAATCGTACTACTTAGAAAGTATTATATTGCACATCTTTAAAAGTTTTAAGGATCAAATTGCACAGACCCTAAGTTAGACAAGGTAAATTTGACCCTAAATGAAAAGTATGAAAAATGTATTCCATAATTGTAAAGAATCTTAAACAAATTAGAATGCTGACTAGCAACATGTACCGATGGCAATCAAGTTAAAATGTTTCCATCCATGTCATAGTTTTGAAAATGTTCCATTAATTCTTCTGAAGTTAATGCATGCGTGTATGCAATAAAAAAATGACGTGACATTATAACTTCAGAACTGCTAATTTGGGACAGACATCTAGCAATGCACTTGAAGCAATACACCTCATGCTACTCTGATACTGAAAATATAAAGGATACTGAATTGATGCTTCGTTTTGGTCTGCAGATCCATTTATATCTTTCTCTTCTTTGATGAGGGGGACTGCTTTGATTTTTGTTTCCATTTATTTTTATGTTGAAGAACAATTGTTCTAAAAGACTGGAACCAGTCATGAAGATTGATAATATCTCCATGCTCTTGAGCCAGAGAATACCTGTAAATAAAGAAAAACATTAACATCAACTCAAACCAACAAGTAGAAATTTAATGCTGATCTGATTGGAGCCATGTTTGCTATTGAATTAGCTTATATTAAAGGTTGGTATAATCTTTGGCTTGATAGTGATTCTCAATTGGTGGTTGCAGCTATCAAAAAGCATTGTTCCTCAAGCTTTCTAATAAATGGACTAACTGTCTGATTCTAAAACAAAAGATGAATTTTAATGTTTCTCATATCTGCAGAGAAGGCAACACTTGGGCAGATAGGTTTGCCTTTCATGGTCTTAGTGTATAGAATTTTGTTTGGTGGGCTCTTCCTCCTTCTTTCATTAAGGAAGATTTTTTAGAAATAGGTTAGGTCTTCCTAACTATAGGCTCTCATAGCTTTTTGGTTTTATCTCATGGGTTTTGGTTGATGTCCCCCATGCTAGTTATCTCTTTTCCTCTTTTTAAATACATAATCTTGCAGTGCGGCAGAGTCTAGGTTGGGGCAGGGGTGCCAAATTGTTGGGATGTCAGCCCCTACCTTGTCACCTCTGCACATCCTTTTCAAAAAAAGAAGAAAAAAAAAAAGTAGAAACTTAAAACTAAACGAAAGAAAAATTTCAGAGCTCCATTCTTATTATAGAAGCCTACTATTTATTTATATTCAAGATAGGTCGAACATGTTGATCAAATGTCAGCCACCAAGTACTAAGCAAGGCTTAGAAATATGAGTACGAAGGAATAACATTGATTGAACTTGGGAATCTTTGTACTCCCACCCTCCCAAGAAAGAAAAGTTGTTGGAGGTAAGGAGGTTTGAGAGAGAAGAGTTTAGTGTTGGGTGCTTGAAGTATTACACTAAGAGGCATCAGAATTTGGAATGCTTAACAGTGTTACCTCCGACTTAGGAAAAATCCTAGTAATATAATAAGCTATTGGGCTCCAGCTCATATGGACCCATATAACCATACAATAACCTATTGGACTTGTATGTGAACATATTAATATTTAACATATATGTTAAATATCTTCAACAAAAGTACCAACCTTTTGGCATTTAAAATGAAGAAATAATTCCTTTTTTGGGTATACAAATGTTAAGAATAAGAGGGGGGATTGCCCCATACTGAGGTTAGGGCATGCTTTATAAAGGGCGACCCATTGCATGAGGCTCTCACTAGGTGGGCAGTTTGGGAAGGGTAGATGTATGCAACCTTACCCCCGCAAGCAGAGATGTTTCCAAGATTTGAACCCTTGACATCCAGTTACAAAGCAACAACCTTAATGTTGCATCAAGGATCACCCTTGTTAGTTGTTAGGGCATAATAGAGATAATTTATTACCAATCTACAATAATAAGCAAATAAAAGAATGAAATTGAGTAACCAAAACACAGAAAAGATGATAATACTAGAAAGATTCATACAGTGTACAAGTTGAGATAATTCTTACTCATCCACATTAGTGAAACTGTAGAGCATAAAGTATATTCAGTATTTGTATGGTTCTTTGACATATAGTAGGGGATACACTAGAATTTAGGATTTATTTATACTAATGAATTTAGGATAAGTACAAGTCTAGTACAACTAAAATCAAATCCAACCAAACAATAGTTAAGCTATTAAAAAGATGGAAATAGCTATCTGAAAAAAGGCAAAGGAAAATATTATCGAAAACTCGCAAGAATTGGAATGCTGTACTCTATTAGATACTTACATAATTGAAGAATCATGTCTGGATGGCAATAGGGCATTGCCACTCTTGCTACAACAACTGCACCTCAAAATCTTATGGAACTCCAATAGATCAACTTGAATTCTTCTTCTTGGGTTTCCAATCAAAACCTACAAGACGCAAGAGTTAATTAAAACTCCAGAAGAACAAAGAAAATTGTTTAGAATTTAAATCTAGTGCCTTAAACTTTATACAACGTAGATGCATTATACAAACCTCTCATAAAAAAATGTATGCAGGAATGGAATCTTATTATTTGAAGTTCATATAAATAAATATCTGTACACAACATGCCGTTTTTCAAAATGTGATAACAAACAGACATGCTGCACCTCCATCTCATTCATGATGCATTAACTATGCCAAAGAAAAATGAAATTTAGTCAGTGGGAAGTCCGTGGGCATGTAAATTGGGGTAACAATTGAACCAGGACCCAATGGGTTACCCGCAAAAGAAAGTTAATTTTTTCCAGGCTAACAACAAATACTATGAAGCAGCATTTACGAACAAACAAATTAATGATTAATGCCCTTTCCTAGTTGTAACTTGTAAAGCATAAATAGGATCTAATGAATTGGAAGTTGTGTGGTGATACAAGAGAAAAGGGTGAAATGAACTGTGGCCCTTTCATCAGTTAGTCAAAGTTGTGTATTATCTGGCAGTCGCTATTCCAGGCTGCAAATTATATCCCAACTGTACATCTGAGTAAAGTAAATGATTCATTCACTGGAAAAGATAATATTTGGATGACTTACCAATTGAAGCTTCCCAACATTCTTGAAGCAGAAAATTTCATGGAAAGGCATGCCTTCAATGGGCTTCAAAAAATTAATGTTCCATGAAAAGAATAACCAGTAGCTATACTTAAATACCACCAATGAGGAATAAGAATGTTTTTCTATTTTACTTCTATACAACAATACAGCAAAGGCAACAAGTCAAGCTTTTCATATTTCCACTATAAATTTTGCCAACAAGTCGACGTAAAACACAATCTAAGTTATCTGATTGTGTTTAATACGTGATTACATTCATGCTAATACTATCGCTAGAGGCTCAGTGATTATAAATGTCACCTAGTTAGAGATATCAACTAATGAAATTAAATTTTTTAAAAGATAAAAGATTAAAGTGAAAAAAGAAGACAAAAGATTAAAGTGAAAAAAAGAAGATAAAAGACTAAATGGTTTATTATGCCTAAAATAAAAAAAAAATATAGGGGCAAAAATGAAAAAGTTAAATTTCCTTGTAGTTTTATTAAATAATATTTATTATTATATTCAAATAAATTTTAAACAATTGTAATGAATTCATCTACAATGATAATAGGTTAATATAATGAAAAATGTTTGCTAAACACTCAATGTGCTATCTAATACATAAAGAGAGTAAAAAAGAGAGAAAATAATAGATATGCTAGGATTTATGATAAAATAAGAAAAAAGATGAAAAAAATAAGATATATTAGTAGGATATTTAAAATAAATGGTAGTTTGTGTATCATTAATTTATCTTCATAAAGTTATTTTTTGA
>PYAF01004757.1:718067-741236 GCA_007407185.1 Glycine tomentella | reverse complement strand
GTGAGGGATCTATGAACTGTTGGAACTTGGAAGTCAGGAGAACTTTGGGTGTGCTAGGGTTATTCCCACTTGCATTAAGTGGACTTTAGGTTATAGAGCTTGAGAAAAATGAAGAGTAAACCTTCAAGTTGGTCCTATAAAGTTATACTTATATGCATCAACCCATTAATCCTCCAAAAACTTTAGTCACCAAATTAGTTAGTCTCTCAATCTAAAACATTACCACATTAGTCTTCCAAAAATTTTGCCACCAACTAACTCCTCCAAAATTTAATTTGTCAATAAATTTGTTCTTTAAACCTTTTGTGTCAATAAACTAATCTTTTTATTTTATCACTTTAGTCCTCGATAAGGATAAAATTAGTGACATTTTAGAACTTTGAGGGACTAATTTGGTAATGAAAATTTTGAAAAACTGATGTGGTGACATTTTAAATCTTTGAGGGACTAATTTGGTAATCAAATTTTTTGGAAGACTAATGTAGTGAATTGGTGATGTGTGTGCTTTAAGGTCAACTTGAAAAATGAACATGCTTTCGATAAAAAGGGAAAAGTTTGGAAAAGATCAAGAGTTCAATTTAAATTGCTTGTTTTGTCGGTTCACAGCTAAGTTCTTTTGAAAATTCTTTCTTCTTTTGAGACCTTATAAGCTCTGGCTCTTGGGTAAAAATTGTGTGTTACTTGGCCAAAATGTTACAAATTAACAATACATCATCAACTTATTAATGCATTTAAGCTTTTCAGGAAAAACAAAATGGCATCACCCTGACTACCCTATTAAAAAGGCAACAGTGAGAGAAAATAGGAATAACAAAAAAGCACCTGCTTTAGTGCCTCATGACTTCTTCCAGCTGCACTGAGGCATCGAGCTAGATCATAATAAAGAGAAGCAGAACCTACAATTCCACGTCTTTCCATTTCTTGGACAGCCAGTATAGCCTCATCAGGTTTTCCCTCTTGCCAAAGTGTATTTACAAGAACTGCATATAAAAGGAAGGTCAAGATTATAAAGAAGTTAAGTGCTTGGCATAGATATGAAATAAATGAGAATACCTCTATATGTCAAAGAATTGGGAATGAAAGACTTCTGAAGTTTTCTGAAAAATTCATGAACCAAGTTATACTTGCCACATGAAAGCATCACCTGTTCAAGCATTACACAAATTCATGAATTATGTGCAAGCCAACATTCATATATATATATATATATATATATATATATATAATTGTTTCCATAGTTGTGGTTTCCATGGAAACAAAGTTTCCCAATTGCAGTATAATTCAACTCAACTAGGAGTTGGAACCCTATCCTAAATCTGGTAAAGTTCTCAAATTTAATGGAATGTTATTCTTTTCTGTTGAAGCAAAATTTGAATTATCACATTGCTTCTAGCCACACAACACTTGGTAAAATTATTAAATTAAATACAACTCCATGTGTGAATGAACAAGTGGGCTACTCTTTTGAGTTGATGTATTATTTTTTGTTGCTTATTATGTTCTCTTCTGTGCTTTGTATGATCTGCTGTTCTAGTAGATATATCCTAATCCAACATCATTGTATTTTGCTTCTAAGTTTTGATAGAATCTCAAAATCATTAAGTTTAAAAAAAGAAAAACAAAACAAAACTACCCAATTTTAATTCCCAGCTTGATTAAAAATATTTTCTATTTACCAAGAAGCATGTAAAATATTCAAATGTTTTCTAAATAGTAATAAAAAAAAAAAACTACGGGCAACTACTACCTCCATAACTAGGCCGTAAGTTGTGGCAGAAGGCTGCTGTCCTTGCTTCTTTAACTGCTGCAAAACCCAAAAGGCTCCTTCCCATTGTTTCCGCCTAACACAAGCATTAAGGACCTGCATTCCCAATTAATTAATATACAAATACAAAATCATGCCTAAATTATCAAATCAGAAAACTGTGAAAGTTATTAAAAAAAGAAGCTATTTTCAACTAAAACATTAAAGTAGAGAATATGGACTATAAGAAACCCAGTCACAATGGTGTAGATAAGGACAGATAAATGCTCCACAAAACAACTAAGTTATAAATACATAAAATATGCAAGCATGAGGCCTTTTTATCATAATCATCCATTCAAGGAAGTAATTGAACACCTATGCAACTTTGAATAGCAAAATTCATTTGGCAAAACAATCATAGGAAGATGATGGATCATGAAAACCTTCTTATCGCAACCAAAAAGATAAAATGAAAAAACCAAATTTGTAAAAGAAAAAAACAACTGTTGGACAAAGAGAAAGTATTATAATTGGTCATAAAAACTATTATTTTCAAGACCAATAAAGAATTAGTGCATAAAATTGGTTTTTTCAAGTGTGAAAATATATATTCTATCTTTAACTATAGAAACTATCACATTACAACAAATAACTTAAACCATAAGGATTTTTTGGAATTTAACTTGCGTATTCAAAATGATATGTCTGATCCCAAAACCATAAATTTCAATTTAGACGTGGCCTCCAAATATATGGAGTAGAACAACTATTGCATCAAGCACTTAAAACTAAGTTCTTCTTTAAAAAAACTTACTGCATGATAGACTACAATATCCGGTTCCAGCCTTGGGTCCCAGTTCTCAAATACCCCTGTTTTGAACTTCTTCTTGGGCGGTGATCGCATAATATCAATCACATCAAAAAGTTCCTTCATGTGCCCTGCTTGCCCAAGAGTCACAGCAATACTACGATAAGCTACTAAATCAGGATATGAGGACAATTGTTTCTGGAAGAAAAGGAAAGAGTGTTAGAGAAGTTGCCCATATTTAGTTATTTACACATAATGTTAATTAACATATTTCAGTAAAAATGAGCATATTGCATGGTTTACATGCATTACCTGCATTGCATGAAATATATTTAGTGCCTCTACAGGTCTCCTCGACTTTCCAAGTGCATCAAGGGCAGCGGTATATATATGCCTAATGTCAAAGACTGGCACATTAACATTGACTAACCAAAGATAGAACAGAACTTTATATGTCAGGTTCCTCTGTGTGTGTGTCTGAAAATCAATCTTACACCAATGAATAACATTTATAGGATAAAAGTTATGGAATCTACGACTAGATTGAAAGTACGTTATTACAAAAAAAATTCTACTCCAATGGGCATCAAAATCAAAGTATAATATAGTTTTAATATAAAAAAATACACACAACATTTTATCACATATGTGTAGGTTTTATTAAATTTCTAATATTTGGCATAAAGAAACATATTTCAATGGTTGGGTTACTTAATCATTTTATAAGATATCCACGCATGTGACTAAGTACCATAGGCCACTGAATTACCTTAGCTTATGGGACTTGAAACGTTCACGCTTTTGAAGCCATTCAATCACTTGTATCACTCGCCGCCAGTTTCCTAGTTTGCCCAAGATTATGATAATCCTTGTTATGGCATAGTCATTAAATTTAAGCCTTGCACTTCTGATCATCTTAGAAAATATCCATTCGGGTAAATTGATATCTGCACCATTTAACCTGTTTGAGAAAATGGTAGACAGGAAAGAAACACTTTAACATGAATAAAATGATAAAAAGATCATAAAATTACACATTGAAAATAGCCATTGGATTATCAACTTAAAGCAAAAAATAAAGAAAAATGATGCTTTGCCACTTGAAGCAAAATTTACCTGCAACATATCTGTGATATCTATTCAATCATACCAACATTGGTTAAAGAAATTAAAGAAGGAAACAATCAATCTATAGACACTGAAAAAAAAAAAAAAAAAAAAAAAAAAAAAAAAAAAAAAAAAAAAAAAAAAAAAAAAAAAAAAAAAAAAAAAAAAAAAAAAAAAAAAAAAAAAAAAAAAAAAAAAAAAAAAAAACTCCAGGAGCCCATCCTTACTACGAATTTAATATTTAAAACTTTACATATTCCCATGGAAATTGTGGTGTTTCTTTGTATCACTGCTTGCATCATAAATTTTAGGAGCCTGTCAAGAAGCTGAGTATGGTGTTTTTTCCTGCATGAAATATATAACTCCTTTCATGTACTTTTTTTTTCCCATTTTTCTTTGGGGCCAACAGTGATTTACACACCCAAATGCAGAGACAAACAATGCTTTAATACAAGATTCACAAGACTCTTGTGAATCCAGATAATAGGAGAAAATGAAAGGTCACGAATCGCACGAATATCCCATACAAAGAATTATAGTATAAAGAAATGCACTTGAGCAAAATCACCAGACATTAGGGGCCTGTCATTTAGAGATTGCATGGGAGTTAAGTACCATTTCACCAGCTCATGAATTATTGGCTGACATAAGGCATAAACAAAAGAATCTATGCAATAACCAAACACTTACTCAGAACAAGGTGCAAAGCAGCAAATTATGCATGATGCAACTCCAAATCACAACCATGGATTATAAATCCTCAGTTTACTAACTTTGAAAGGAACTAAGGAACATCCAATGCAAAAGTTATTTGATGTTAAGCATGCAGCTGAGGCAAAGTGTTCCTTTAATGACTAAGCCCTTAACTCTACTCTTACTACACTTATTTGTGGCACACTGATTCAATTCTGATTTAAATGGAAAGCCACCAAAGTGCAAAATGTTCAATGTGAGAACAATCTTTGACAAATAAATTTACATCTACAATGCGAAGCCAAACAATCATAGACCTGGCTCAAACATCACATGCAATTTTAGGTATTATGCTTCCTCTGTACATTGCTTCAATTGTCCCATTGGGCACCAATTTACTAAAATTTGTTCATGAAAAAAAATTAGCACCAAAGTTTATGATCCTGAGCATATTATTTAGTCTATTTATTTTCAGGTATCCCAAAAGCATGAAAGAAATAATAGAAGACTACATACGAATTGGCTAGCTTTTGGATTTTCTCCTCCATTTCCTTATGTGAAAATTGTGACTTTCTGATAACACTGTTTGGGTCCTCAAGATTCTCAAATGCTGCTCGTTCGACCTCCAAATTGTCAGAATCATAACCCCTATCAATGAAACGCTTACGGCTTCCATTTCTATTAGCCAAACTTCCATTTTCAGTATGTCTTCTTCTATCCAGCCCTCTATCCTGAACTTGTTGTTGTCTAGCAACAATTTTATTTCCACCATGGGGGGGTTTACCCTGTGTATTGTAATCCCTTTGTCTGTTACTAACAATCTTTTCTCCCAACATCTTTGAAGAATACAAATCATGAGTCACTCCTCTCTCTCTGACACTCCCATGGGCATGGCTTCCATTCAAACTAGACCTAACTATGCTCTTGCTCATCCTTCCACTTCCACTTTTGCCAATCTCACTGCCATCATAGGTTTCTGGTTCTAAACTCCGACTTCGGCGTTTCAACGGCCCATTTTGCCTTACATTTGCTCCACTTTTCTTCTGCTTTGCCTTTACATCATCAAGGTTGCCATCATTATTATTACTTCTGGTGGAGGAACCTTCTTTGAACACACCAACTTCATCTTTTCTATCAATTTTATTATTGTCACCCTTTTCCGTCTTCTTGTGTTTTTCAGTAGTGGCAGCAGCAGCAGCACGCTTCTTGACCCTTACAGTTCTGACAGACATGGCCTTCAAATATTCGTCGAAGGATGGCTTAAATTCTGAGTCCTTGGGAAGAACAGCGTCACTAATCAACCCAGCATTATTAGAGCCACCACTTAGTGAAGCAACCATAACTGCTCCGAATTTGGGCTTTCGAGCATGAGAGGCCCGAATCTTCCCTGCAACCCTCGTGTTCACTTTCAGAGCATTCCCGAAAAATGGTCTCAGAGAAAAAGTAACCGTGTGGGAAGAGAACGAATTGGCACCATAATAATGCAAAGCAGAAGCAGAATTCGCATTAATTTCAAAGCCAACAGTTCCCATCTCAACAAATTGAGAAACAGTAGTGCGACGTTAAGGACTTACGAGAGAGGAGGTCATTCTGTAACTACGTAGCTGATTCCTTCGCCAAACACACCAAACTCACACTGGGAAACCAGCATGCTCTGTCTCTCTGAAAATATCACTAACGATGAACACTTCTTAGTACGCCTATGTGAACTTTGGACTCGTTGTGATAATGTTATACCAAGTTAAACGATAAGTTTTTTTATACGGGAGAAAAACCGCTCACAAAGGTAAAATTGTTTTCAATTTCATTACTTTAGAGATTAAATTGAAAATGATTTATGTATTGGAATTTGGAAATATTTTATATATTTACAAAATAATTGAATTTAATTAATATATATGTTATTGTAAAGATTAATTTATGTGCTCAACTAATAATAAAATGGTACATTTTTTAAAGAATAAAAATTATTATTTTAGTCAAAATACAACATATTGATCCTTCAAAATGAAAAAATAAAATTTAGTCACCGAATAAGTAAAGAGTGAATTAAATTCATCTTATCATTAAGTTATCTTCATTAAATCAAATGTTTGTGTGTATGTGACATATTTGGATTCAATTGTTAATATATTACTGATGGACTAACTTATCAATATATTGTCAATTAACTAATTTGTTAGTTTTAAAGATTATTAATTTTTATTTAGTATATGTATTTAACAATTTATTATTATTTTAATAGCTAAACTTAACCACATTTTCTAATATGTTTTGTCATTTTACTTTAATTATCAATTATGTGTCAATTAATCACATGGTATGTCATCCCTTCGATTTATACTTTTTCATCTAAGAAAATAATTCTAACATTTTCATTTATCTTTCTTTTGTGATTTTCAAATTTATCTATATGTTTTTACTGTGATTCATATTATTCCATAAAATGGATTAATTAATTAACTAATCTAACATTCTAATAAATTAATAGCATATAATATAGTAATTTAATTTAGGTAAAAGTTATAGTTTAGAATCTTGTTAACGATGTCGTGAAATTAGTCGCTATGCGGTCACTTATATTTATAGTGCAATTTCAGTAACAAATTTGGTAAGAGGGAGGCAAAATAACATGACAGGTAAAAAATAAGAGTGAAAAATATGGTAATGTCTATATTAATAATTTACATACAACATAAAACTTATATTATGTTTTTGACATAATTCACTGAAATTTAAAAAGCTAATTTATTTAAAAATTAAAAGTATTTTTAGGAACTAAAATGATAATATATGATTAAGTGAACGAATCAAAATATCAATAAATGATTAAGTTTAAGAGTCTTTATCATTGTATAATGATAATGATAGTTAAAAATAGTTATTATTGGTAAAAAAAAATGTTAAAATTCACAAATTTAACGATAAGGTATTTGAAACAGAAAATCTTCATTGACCAATCTTAACCTTAAAACATACATCTAATCACACTAAATCCATTCTCTAACATATCCATAAATATACCATTTCATTTATTTTATCTTCTTTAAATGTGGATCAAAATCCATATTTCTAAACTTTTCAAAGGCAGTCCATATATATGCAGTTTGAAAGAAAAAATTTCATTTTTTATTTCCATTTTCTAAAATAATTTTCATTTTAAAATTTTAAAACTTGAAAATATGTTTACTTTGAGTACTTATTTTCTATTTAAAAAAATACTAAAAATATGTTCAATTTAACTATTTTAAAATAAAAATCATGAAATGATTTTATGTATTTGCAAACAATTACTCTCTGTTACCTGTTTAAAAAAATACTACGTGATTTGAGATACTACGTCTGCATCCCAATATGCGTTATTGCGTCCTTCTGCAGGTGGGAATGTTTGATACGCTTATGTGATGATTTTGGAATCAAGGTTCAGTCTACTGCATGTCTTTTGTGTGTTGCTTGATTCTATATTGGTAAATACCAAAGTTAGACATTGCTGATTGTTATTTGGTTAGTTATGTGCAGTTTATTGATCTATATTATGACACACTACTTTTCTATCAATATTGCTTTTCATTCATTTTAATTGAGAGACAGATGAATATTTAGTTTATAAAAAAGAGAGAGAAACAAGGAAACAGTTACAAGAGGTGGACATGATCAACATTGAATTTGTTATTTAACTGTTTTGTTTTTAATTTTTCAGAGCAAGAAATATACATTAAAAAATGAATTTGTTATGTAACTGATTTGCATTGAGTTTTACAACTGTTTTTCTCCTTTTTATTATTTCAATATTCAATGCTGGACCATACTTTCTTTTATTTTCATTGTAAAAATCACTTGTACATTTTATCAGGCAACATTCTGAAGAATTAAGAAAAGGATCACCCCATAATTTACCACACTTAAAATGAAGTTCTTATTTTGCCTTATAATTTAGTTTCAAAGATACATATTCTAATCACATTATAATAAATGTTAAAAAATACATTAAGCATAGAATAATACAATATTTAAACGAAATAGAAAAATAAAATTGTTTAAATATATAATAACATTATAACTAAAAAACAAAGGTGTATGCAATATTCAGGTTCAATATTTAAACAAAATATAAAATATATTATAGAGAATGAATATAGTGTGGTTAGGTATATGATTTAAGATTAAGATTGACTATTCAAAATACTGTTCTAATATAGGCAGATGATTTGCACTCAATTCTAACGATATGAACTTAATTGGACAGAAAATATTAATTGGTGCATTTAAAAAACTTGAGAACTAAATTAAATTATTTAAAAACCTATATTAGTAAATTAAATATTTTAAAATAATTTGGGGACAAATTTGAAGATTAGATAGTCATAAATTGGGCCGCCAACAATGAGCTTTAACGTCAAGCCTAGTATGCTCATGGACAGGACGAAGGATCCGGGCCGAAACATAAAACGAAGGATACAACCATAATTTCACGCACAAAAGAAAGTTAGGGTTTCATTTCATTGTCGCCTATTTAATCTGTATCCTAGCATCGCCACATACAAAAGCTACGCACACTACTTTCTGTGTTCTTATATTTTGTGAGTTTTAGCCCCTCAAACCTCAATCCATTGCGTTGCATTTCATCCTTCGTTTTTTATATTTAATTTAATTGTAAGTCTGTTCAATGTGACTGTATTTTGGCCTGTGATGCATCAATTTGTCCGTACCATCTGAGACTTTGTCTCTGACGAATGCTCAATTTTTTTTAATCTGAGGCCTTTCTTCATTCTTATTGTCTTGCTCTCTTAACAATCGATATGAAACTTGTTTTCTTTTTTAATCGATGGCATGATTGTAGACAATCAAATTATGAATGTGCTTCTATGCTTATTCTGTTTTTTTTTTTTTCCTTTATTTTTATTTATTAATCTGTCGATCTTTTCCCTCTACAATTGTTTGTTTGTGAATGAAAAGGCAACAAATTAGAGTCTCAGTGTTGCTTATTCAATAGCGATTTCTGCGCTGTACGTTGCCGATAAGAAATTTGAGCTGATATATTGTCGTGGGTCTCTTTAGGCTCATGCGTTCAGATGTTCATACAATTTATTTCTTCATTGTTGTCAATAAATCTTAACTGTGAAATTAACATTCTTGCACGCAGCATGTATGTACAATTGTGTGGCCTGTTTGGATTACAAACGTGTTTCTTTATAAATTCACTTTTAGTTATAATTTTTTTCCTTTGATCTTAAATGAGAGTTAACTACATTTTTGTTGCCATCTGCTTGAAAGAATATCCCTCTTTGAAAATTATCACAGCTTTAGCCTTATGGAAGTTTGGCTTAAGCAGAAAATATGAATTGAAAGAAAATGAATGAAAAAAATAAAATAAATGAAATGCTTTTTTACATTTTTTGATAGAAAAGAACTAAGTTTTTTCCTTTTATTTGATTATGTTGAGACTGAAAAAAAAATTAAAATTACGTAAATACCTTAAACAAGGAATGGAATATGATAAAAAAAAAAAAGGACTCTTGATGTGTTATCTATGAGAATATTAGAGGACAATTTCCATTAGAACTCCTGGTAAAAAAACAAACAAATTTGATTATGCACCAATGGGTTAAAGACCAATCTCAAACGAGCTTTATGTGATCTTTGTATGAGATGAGTCACCGAAACTGTGGAACATATTTTGATGGATGGGTTAGGTTAAGCCTATGTGGATTAACTTGTGCAGTGGGAATTGTCCTACGAGGGATCGCAGAAGGCTGAGTCTGAGTTAAGTCCTCAATTTCTTCAACAAGGGCTTTCTTGCTAGCCATCCTTGTGTTGGTTTGTTCCTTAAGACTTTGTTTGGGAGAGAGATTTTGAAGGGCAAGGGAAAAAAGGAAAAGATTTAGGTTGAGCGATCTCCTTGTTTGGGAGTTTTGATTTTTGAGGGAAAAGATTTGAGAATTTTTAAAACTTCTCTGAAATCTTCCAAAGCCTAAAAATTGTTGTCCTTCCTATTTGGAGGTTTTTAGAAGGAAAAGTAATAAAATTACTATCTATTTCATACAGTGTTAATAAAATTACTATCATATCCCAGTCAGTGTTAATAAAACACCAAAATACAAAGTACTGAATCACAATTCAATGGCAAAATTGTAAAAATATTTTATTAACTCTCTATTTCCTTCTCTTAATATATTTTTAACTCCCAAACAAAGAGGAAGGAACTTCCCTCATTTTCCTCCCTTTCCTTCCCTTCCTTTCTCCTTGAATCTCTTTCATTTCCTTCCCCTCCTAACTCACAAACAAAGCCTAATTCTTGGAGGGTTCAGTTGTGTCTCTGCCATAGAAATGAGAATTTGGTGTGCTAATTACAGATCCACCACCTGGTTGTATTATGCTGTCCTTCCCAGCTATGTTATATAGAGGTTGAGTACCTCTTATAAAAAATTACTAATATTATTGTTCTTAACTTTATTTTTATTAACTGCATGAATGTTATAACATGTGTTCCAATAATTTTAATTATAATGCCGCTGCAATTTAGTATTACTAGAAGTGTGGAGTGTATTATGTCACTATGTCAGTGGGTGATATTGAAAGCATGCACACAAGTTGATTTTGATGGGTGGGCTTTACGAATTTTTCATGCTCTGGTAGCTAGGAGAGTGGCACGTTAGAAGCAGGGAAGGATATCTCAGTGCCACGGGTTTGGAACGCAGAGGACTGAAAGGGGTTGCATCAACTTAAAAAGCTTTTTTAATTCAATAAAATTTGGCTTACCAAAATCTTTGAACAAAATAAAAAAGTGAGGGATTCATCCTTATTTATCTATGGCTTTACCTAATAAAAAATTAAAATGATTTAACTCACTTGAAAATGTGTGAATATTATAAATTTTTGGTACCTAATTTAATTTTTACTGATAAAAAAAATCAAATCAAGAAACACCTTTAATTATAACCGAAACAAAGCTACGCGACTTGATTACAAAATGTACCAGATACCAAAATTAGTGACGGTGAAAAAAATCACCGACTAAAGTAAGAATCTACACGTGATCTGAGATCAGAGACATACTTTAAGAAGCAACAATCAACAGCCAAAAACCAAAATAATAGAGTTTCGGCAAGTAGATATTCCTTAAATTGCTTTGTCCCTTTGACTTTTGCCATCGTGATGTATTATAGGTTTTGCAAACCCCTTCGAACTTCATACAATTGACTGAATTGAGAATTTTATTTTCACATTCGAGGAAGCGATGCTACAACATCACTTTTTTTGTTCTGTTTTGTGCTTTGTAACTGGCTTTTTTTTTTTTTTTTTTGCCTCCCTAACAAAGACATGCAAATGTAATTGTAATAATATTCGTTTCTTAAGGAATGCAACCAGTTGATTGATGTAACTATAAACTATTATCTCCTTAATATTGAAAGACAAGTGAAGCCAAACACAAACAAGATAGGGCCTAGGGAGGGGTGTGGTCCATGAATGATGAAGTATGGGTGACCAAACAATGAATGAATAATTGAAGCATCCTTGACCGTTGCTTAAGTTTGTGTCATCCTCAATAATATACTAGTCCTTTGGCTACAGAAACCGATAAGCCTAAAACTGGAATTGCACGCATTTTGCACTGGTTTGGACCACATTTACGATTTTGATTTTGATTTTGTTTTTGTTTTTGGCAATCTCGCCCCCACATCAAATGTCACCCGTATTCCGGCAAGTAGTGGATGGTTTCCTCCAGCGGTGGCCAACTCATTCAAAAATAATATCTCTGTCACTCGGTGCTTTGTCTTTGGGCCACTGGGCCCGCAATTACTCCAGCCCATCACGCCTTGTTGCTGTCCGTTAAAGGGTAGCATAGTAAAATAAAAGTAGATCAACAAAATGACAGCAAGTATTTCAAAATTTCAAAAAGAAAAAACATAGTAAAAAAACACTTCCTCTATTTATATTGTCAAGATTTATTTATCTTAAAACATTTATCATCTAAAAAACAACTATATTACTTAATAGTATTTCATTAATTTAAATTTAAGTTTACTATCAAACTCACCTTAATAATTATTAAACGATAAATTATAATTGAATGCCATGTAAAATTGATTATTATGTTTACATGTGAAAAAATAATATATTTAATCAAAAAATTTATGTTTGATTTTTTTTTTTTTTATGTATAGTTTGTTTAGATTAATTATAAAGATTAATTTCTGATTCAATATCTTAAAAAACAAACATGTCACATTATATGAGAAAAAATAAATAAGAATCGTAAAATAATGTATTTTATAGCTTTTCTGAAAGATTTTTTTAAATTTCTTCTCATGCCCATACATGAATAAGAAGATTTTTTTTTGGTCTGAAATAAAGTTAAAAATTGGTAGCAGTGAATGTTAAGGATGACTTTTGACTTGAATGCAACAAGTAAAGTTCACTTTAAGTTGGAGGCTTGGAGCATCGCCATCCATCAACACAACACAATCGACAATCCAAATGGTTCCAACAAAGCTCGATCTGAGTGTGATCTCACGATGTTTCTGCTCTAACTATGTTTGATTTGGATACCCAACAACAAAAAGAGTGTTGTCTTGTTGTTGTTGTTGTTATTAATAGTAATAGGACTAAGTAAGAGTAGTGAAAAACATGAACAACAGCAGTGGCGGAGGAGGAGGAGGGACTTTGATGGGTTTGAGTAATGGGTATTGTGGGAGGTCGCCATTCACAGTGTCTCAGTGGCAGGAGCTGGAGCACCAAGCTTTGATCTTCAAGTACATGCTTGCGGGTCTTCCTGTTCCTCCCGATCTCGTGCTCCCCTTTCAGAACAGCTTCCACTCTACTATCTCGCTCTCGCACGCTTTCTTTCACCATCCCACGTGTGAGTTCTCGAGGAACTTGTTTTGCTCATGTTTTCCTATTTTTATGAACAGTGTGGGATTTGAATTTTTTTTTATTTTTTATTTTTAGTTTTTATCTGAAGATTTGATTTGATTCTATAATCGGCATTTGTTAGTGATTGATTTTTTTTTTTTGGTGAACTCAAGTAAAGATTCCATTTTTGTCTATGCTTTTCTTCCAACCCTAATGACTGCATATTGCTATAATAGCCCTTCCTTCGTCCCTGAATGACCCAATGGGCTTATTTATGGTATTGGTATGGTAAGGATATGTGAACCTTGTTCGCTGGATTGTCATTTTTGGATGGTTTTCTTTTAATTTTTTGCAATTATTAGGCATCTTTCATATGACTTTTCTTTTGCCATTCTGGATGAAATTATTGAGACCACCGATTTGTATTGTAAGGTTGTTTTCTGCTGTCAAGTTGAATAAGGTAAAGAAAAACCAGAATCTTTTACTTTCTGCAGTGGCAAAGAGAATGAAAATTGCACTTATCCACGGGAAACTTAAAACCTTTATGAAAGGAACTGAAATTCTGAAAAGCCTTATAACTACCCACTAAAGCTACACCACGATCATAAACTGACCAGCAATTAAAAAAATAACCAAATCCAAATAACAGTAAATATTTAAAAACATTTGAATTAGTAACGAGTAACAACTACTCCACATCAGCAGTCTTAAACGCATCATCTAACACTAGCTATGTATACTTCCATTTTGTCTTTATTGCTGCCAAATGAATGTCTCTTGTTCGTTATGGTCTGGGGTGGTGTGTTTGGAATGTTGGTAATAAAGTAGCTGTGCATGACTAACTTTGCAGTGAGTTACTGTTCCTTCTATGGGAAGAAGGTGGACCCTGAGCCAGGACGATGCAGGAGGACTGATGGAAAAAAGTGGAGGTGCTCCAAGGAAGCATACCCAGACTCCAAGTACTGCGAGCGCCACATGCACCGTGGCCGCAACCGTTCAAGAAAGCCTGTGGAATCACAAACTATGACTCACTCATCTTCAACTGTCACATCACTCATTGTCACTGGTGGTAGTGATGCCAGCAAAGGAACTGTAAACTTCCAAAACCTTCCCACAAATACCTTTGGTAATCTCCAGGGTACCGATTCTGGAACTGACCGCACCAATTATCATCTAGATTCCATTCCCTATGCGATTCCAAGTAAAGAATACAGGTACAGACATCTTTATCATATTTTGCACCCATCGTTTGCTTGGAATTTGAAAAATACTTCCGCTGTAAAGAATAGAATAGAAAAATATATCTTCAATTAAAGTCGTTTTGCTTGGCATATTCAATGGAACTGCCTGTAATTCTTCACATTCTTGAGTTTTAATATTTTAATTTGAATTTGTGGCTGTTTTTTATAACTACCGTGAGCCTGTGAGGATAGATTTCTGATATGGGGATAGTGATATGCTTTTATTGTGCATTTCTAATTTTGGGACAGAGATCTGCAAGCATTATAACTAACTGTTAGAATGCTATTCACTGCAGAAGTATCTACCTCTTTGTGTATATTGTCAAAAGAAAGACTAGAGCTGTTGGTTGCCTTTCTTTGCTTCAGTTCAGCTGCTGTATTATTATTTTTTTCAATGTTGATGAGGATAATTGTAGTTTTTCATTAAATCCTGAACTCTTATTTTGTTTATTTCCGGTTTCTGTTTTATGTTCTCTTTTCTAGTGTTGGGCAGCTCTGACATGTGGAATAGCTGAATTGGTACTAGATTTAAGAGACCTTAATGAATCAAAACTGTTTCCAGACTACGCCTTGTAGAGTACTTTGGCAAAATTTTGAGAAAGAGAAATGATCATTTAATTGTCTCTTTTCTAGTTTTTCATTTTCTTGCACTGATTTATTTCTGAATATGAAGTGCATATTGAAGGCTTGGTTGTCCATCTGCAGTAAGTATCTGCCATATGGGGATAATGAGAAAGGTAGGTATACACGTCACGGACTGAATGACTTCTAATTTTTGTTTGGGTAGAAAGGATGCATTTCCTTCAACACTTAACAACAGAAGGGTGTCTCACACTTTGCTCTTAATCCACTATTAAATATAGTTGTGAATTTTGTTCTGTTCCACACAGCCATATTAATTTGTTCTTTCTTAAATAGTAAGTTGCACATTATAAGCAAAGTTATTTCTATTCCTCCGAATATTTATATGATATTACAATTAAATAAATTTGATAACACTTTGCTGATGGATTTATGGGAAAAAAGACAAGCTGAGAATTGATTCTAAATTTTGGCTTTTGCAGTTTAGCCAAATTTGGTAGGGGTGAAGTCTGTCATTGAATTTAAAGATTTAATTGTACTATGTGAAGTTTGAACTTCTGGTGGTTTTCACTTTTCAACACCTTTCTTTTCTCCTTATGTTTCATTTCATTCAGACTAATTAGGATCTTGATTGAGTCATTTCATCATATAATAGTATTTTTTTCTTTAATTCACTGTTACTTCCGCCATATAGTTTGAATGTTGTGATGTGAATTTATTAAAAATAATGAGACCTCAAAAGCTTTAATTTCATTGAATAATCGTAGTACATTTGCAACTAGGATAGCATTGGTAGTGACCTTGTCTAGTCTTCTGCTCTTTGCTCTCTTTGATTTGTTCCTTTTGCTAATGTCATGCAATCATTATCATGATTATTTGTTTGTAGTTTGTACTATTTAGCTTGCCGATAAGGCATGTTGTTATATTGTAATGATAAGTTTCCTGTATAATTAAATATGACTGTGGAACATGTTAGCAGTATTGAATATCGATATTAATTCCTTATCCCTTAAACTGTGGGCAATTTTACTTGAACTAAACAGGTATGTTCAAGGACTTAAATCTGAGGGTGGTGAGTACTGCTTCTTTTCTGAAGCTTCTGGAAGCAATAAGGTTCTCCAAATGGAGTCACAGCTGGAAAACACATGGCCTTTGATGTCAACCAGAGTTGCCTCTTTTTCTACATCAAAATCAAGTAATGATTCCCTGTTGCATAGTGATTATCCCCAGCATTCGTTTTTATCTGGTGAATATGTGTCGGGAGAACACGTAAAGGAGGAGGGCCAGCCTCTTCGACCTTTTTTTAATGAATGGCCTAAAAGCAGGGAGTCATGGTCTGGTCTGGAAGATGAGAGATCCAACCAAACAGCCTTCTCCACAACTCAACTCTCAATATCCATTCCTATGTCTTCCGATTTCTCTGCAACGAGCTCTCACTCCCCACATGGTGAGAATGAGATTCAATTTAGGTAAAGTTTCAGCTTCTATGTATGGATTAGCTGAACCTTGCAATTATAATGTTGCAGATAATTAAGAGCAGTCCTTCAAGATTTTCAGTGCAATGTTATGGAAGGATCAAATAAGTCTAGTAGTATATGTGTGGTCCAAAGGAATCCCATGTTTAAGTATTTTCATTCAAGCTGCGCTGTTGTACAACTTTATGGAACCTCAGCCATTTGTTATAAGTAAGACCATAATCATATTTGATGAACCTTGGAACATTCTTGGTTTTGTATCTAATGGAAACATAAATACTTCGTACTGAATGAATTTATGCTGAATAAAAGACTAGTTTTGTTCATGAATTAATGCATCCCTTAGAAGTTGGAAACCCAGTTGTCTGTGCATTGCTTTGCAAAGGCCTCTCTCATCGTGATTTGTGGGAAACCTTCACTCAAGGGATTACATGTATCAGAATATTGGATAGGAATGTAAAATCATCTCACCCTGGACACAATTGTAAGCAAACTTATTGCGTCTTTTGGTAAATATTGACAAAATTGATTAATTAGTTTCTTGAGAATATTAACGTAATAAACAATTGCTTCTTTAAATATAAGCATGGTAAAATATGCTAAAAAAATAGTTTTGGTTTGATTAAACACACCGCTGAATATGCGAATCAACTAATACAGAGTAGGATTAACAATTTTTTATTTATTTTTTCCTATAAAAAAGGATTAACTGATACACAGTTGTTCGTTTCAGCTTAACATTGGTATTGATATTTTTATGACAGTAGGAATGAGTTTGAGTTTTAACTTTTAAGTATGTAAAAGTGTTAAAGACTTAAAGAGGATGAATTCTAAAGTGAAGTATCTAATTTAGTGGTACACAAGCAATAAAATTAATCGTAATCGTAGGATATATTAATAAAATGTTCAATGAGTGAGATAAGGGAAGTCGATGAGCATAGTTTTTTTAATACATTTATTTTTTCATTTTTCTGTTAATTATTTTTCTTCTTTTTCTATTTAGACTAAATTGTAAAACTTAATCCATTCCAAATTTCAGATTTTGAACAAATTACATACTATCAATCTCAGAACAAGAACATTACTATTTCAAGACTCCTTTCTATACCATGAAGTTAGTCCCCAAGTCATATTCCAACAAGAAGTTTTCCTGTTACTTTTTTGAAAACAAAATAAATTACTGGTTGCTATTCCAGATCTGTTTTTTTTTTTTTTTTAATATATATATTTTCATCGGCAAACCCTCCCTCCGCAATATTCTCTTGACGACAACTCTCATCCACAACCTCCTGACAGATCTTAAAAAATAGAAAGACAGAAATCGCAGATCTAAAAAATAGGAGATTGCAGATCTAGAAAATAGAAGACGTAGATCTTGATCTTGGTTTGGGTTGAGCTAGAGAGGAGGGCGCAAAGATGTCGAGTGTTGTCATCGTCGGTGAAGAAGTCGTCGCCGTAGTCGGAGAAGAAGAAGCTTCCGTTTGGGGTTCCAGCCCAAGAAAGGATGGGGAAGGGGCGACGACGGCAGCGGAGAACATAGTTGGAGGAGGAGGAAAGTTCATGGAATGGATCTAGAAAACAATTCACGGAGTAAATAAAAGAGAAAGAGGAAAAAAAGTTAGGTGAATTCTAACATGAAATCCGAAAAGGAGAATTCACTCGGGAAAGAGTAAAATGATAGAAGACTGGCAAAAGATATAATTAAAAGGTTAAATACAGAAGAAAGTTTAAATTCAAATTTTTTTGGGACAATGTTTGATGAGACCTTTCTTATATCTGTATTATCTAAAATTATTATGGGAATATGAGATTTTCCAAACACATAATCTGTGGATATGTGATGGAAAAATTCATCCAAAAAAATGGAATACAAATCCACATTTATTAGAAATAGCAATGATTTTATTTCTAAAAATATATAAATATAAAAATAAATAGAATAACTTTTTATTGATAATATATTATAAGATATTATTCAAAAGTTAATAATATTATTATATATTATTATCATATTTTAAATAAATAACATAGTTTGACAAGTTTACTCTCTCGTATGATAATGGCGGAATCCGTGATGTTGTTAATGGACGATTTTTCAAGAGGTGATCCCTATCATTGCATTGCAGGCAAAAATTTATGTCATATAAAACATGTTCACACATTCGCTTGTAGTTAATACTAGTATAATTGATGTTAACAAAACATTATACCTTACATATTCACAAATATGACCATCGATCATGGACAATAAGCAAATATGGGTAACAAAATTGTACAATGGCATCACACCTTGCATTCCCTCCATCCTACTTTTGCAACTCCAACACAACTAGCTTGAATCATGCTAACATCATTGGTTCCATATGTTGAAAATGAATTTTTTAATTCAAACAAAATTAAAATCATGAATAACAATTGCAAAAAAAATCAAAATTACATTTAAAGAAACACTCATTAATTGGTGAAGAATTTGGACCATTTATTATTTTAATAATAGATTGTATGCTCTAAAAAAGTGTTTAAGGTGAAAAAAGTTAACACTTTTAATAATTATTATTTTTTAATCATTTTAATATAATTTTCATTTTTTTCATCCTATTTAAAACCTCTCAGTGCCAGTTATTTTAGGCAAAGTTTAAAAAATCGGACCAATCCGGCCGGTCAGACCGTGACCTGGGTTCCGGACCGGATCAAGTTGTTCTTCGGATCGGGTATGCTAACAAATCATCCAAAATCGTATGACCCGACCGGGTTTGGAACGACCCGGTAACCCGCCAACCCGGACCGGGTTGACATTTTTTTTCCCACTTTCGCTTTTCATTTCATAACTCAGCACTGAAAGTGCAAAACGGAAATCGCGCCTCCCAGCTTCATCGCGTAGCCCCCATCTTCCAGTTCCAGGCCATCGCGCCGTCCAGGCCAGGCTCGTCGCGTCGTCTAGGGTCCAGGGCTCCAGGCTCGTCGCGGGTCACGCCGCCAGGGTCCAGTCTTCGTCGCGGGTCACTCCGTCTCCGTCCAAGCTCGTCGCGGGTCACTCCGTCTCCATCCAGGTTCGTCGCCCTTCCAGGGTCCAAGCCTCCAACTCCAAGGTTAGACAGAGTAATGGCAATGTGTTCTTTGTTTTTTTTAAACCCTGTTATTTTCTCCTCGCCATTGTGCTTTCTGGGCTGGTAATTGTTCATCAAATTGGCATCAGTTATTCACTGACACTGATTGTTTAACTTCGTGTATGTTATGCACTCAAAGTATTGCAAGATTGTTAACTGAACCTTGGCTTAAAGTTTTAATAATCAGTGGAATCAAACTATCAAACTGTTGCAGTTCTTAGTTACGGAGTTAGTGTGGTTTGATGACTACCACCAGATTACTAGGAATACCCATGAACTTTATTAGATTGAGACTTCTTAAAGTTCAATAATTTGGGAAGGGAAAGGTTGATTTGGTTCATAGGATTAGGAGTAAGATGGGAATAGGCAAGTCCATCTCATGGATCAATTGTTCCCTTCAGGCTTATGCATTAGAAATTAGAATATCTATTTAGCCTAGGATGAGGTTTTTTTTACTATCTTTAAATGGTTTCACAATTTTTTGGGTCTCTTCTGCTTCATTCAGATCCTCGAAACTTCCATTATAAGTATAGGTTCCTTTCCTTTAGTAGGTAGAAGTATGTCCCAGGAAGTAAAAGAGGCTTATTCCTTAAGCAGCTTAATGGCAGGGTCTATTAAATGTGGATACTATAGTTTAGGATTTTTGACAGAGATCTAATATTCTGTCGTCTATTATCACTGCATTACTGGGTTTTTATATTCTGCATGTGGTGGCATAAATGGAATATGTTTAGCTATCTTGAACGCTGGCTTGGATTTGGATCTGATTGTTTTGGCAAGGCAATCAAAGTTTGATCTTGTTTAGCCTTCTGCTATGTATTCTTGCATGATTATCAATATCTGGTTTAGAGAGTTTTTTTTTTTTTTGTGCATACAGACATGTAAATTATCAATATCTGGTTAGGCAACCATCTTGCTGTCTTGTTGGGATTATATTATTTTTGTTATGGAATGGATCATTCATTTCATGTCAAGTTTAACATAAAAATAAAATATACTCGAATGGTTTGCTGATTGAGTTATGATTAAGAAGAGAGAATCACAAAGTTACCAACTTAGATTTCCAGACAATGGATACTTCTGTTATTAAAGTATATGCATAGTTTATTAAAGTTACAATATGGAAAAGGAAATGCATAGTTTATTAAAGTTACAATATGTGTAACACATTAGTCCTTACTCAAATTTTTTTGCTCATGCATAACATGACTATAGGCAGTGTAGTTTTGTATTTTTATGGTTGAACACTAAGTCAATGAATAATACTATTAGTTTGAAACACAACCATCGCTAACTAAAAAAAACAATATGCTAATAAGTATTCTTAAGATACATTTTTTAAAAACTAAAAATATTATTAAAAGTATTTTTTTAATTTAAAATAAAAATATGTTTAAATAACTAAAATTACAATTATTTAATAGGGAAAATTAAATATTCTTTAATCAATATATTTATAACACTTGTTAGAAAGAATCATTTTAAAATAAGAAACATTATAAATACATTTTCTAATATTTATTTTGGGAGAACATATTCATTAGTGGTGTTAATTGGATGTCTTCGATAAATTTTAAGTTAGATTACAAATTCGATTGTTATTGTTTATAAAAATTGTGGACAGGAGAGTGCTTGAATCTGTTCATAAATAAAAAAAAACTGGTTTAGATGCATAATGGAAATAGAGGAATGTCAGTGATATTTATTTTATAATCTGCTTTGTATTAGTCTGTTCTTAGAAACTGGAAATGTTCTTAGACACGGGAAATATTGGGTTGTTCTTAAATGTTTGGTCTGTTTTAATTGTATGATTGGTATCTAATTATCTATGACTCTATGTTTTGAAATGATATTAATTTGTGATTTTTTTTTATAAATATTTGAAGACATTGTCATGCACGTCAACCGGTTCGACCACTAATCAGGCTATGCGGATCAATCAGTGACCCACCGGTTCGACCACTGACCGGGTCATGCGGGGCAATTAGTGACCCACTGATTCGACCACTGACCCAGTGACCCAATACCTTGACCGGGTTAATCACCGGTTCGATTTTTAAAACATTGCTTGGATCGTGCGCCTTTTTTTGCATTTTTTGTTTTTAAAAAACAACACTCATCTTCTTCTTCTTCTTCTTCCCTCTAAATTCCTCATAAAGGTGCAAAACAAAACGTCATCTGCTTTGGAAACCCTAGTGTGAGGCAACATCAACTGTAGCAATGGTTGATGCCCATAAGTTGATTTGCCAAACCTGTAACAACGTGGGTGTTGGTGATGGTTCTGATGGCTTTTTCTACTGCCTTCGCTGTGGTTCTCAATGCGAGGATGTGATGGACACCGCTGTTGATGACGATGATCTCTTCAACAAGAGTGCTGTCTACTTGCCTAGTCACCAACGCCAGCGACCTGTTGCAATCAAAGCCGAACCCATCTCTCAGTATGACTCCTTTTACGATTCCCACTCCAATTTCATTAGGAATCTGGGTTTAGAAGGTGAAACTCCTCAACAAAATGATCATGTTCAAGTTAAAAGAGAGGAGGAATTTGACGCTGCCCAGTTTGGTGAGGCAAGTCCTTCTGTTCCTGCTGATTTTGGATGCTCCCAAGTTGCATGCTTTGAAGACTACCACAACGAGATAAGAATGCGGTATGTGATGGGGTTGCAGATGATGATTGAGCTTCAGTGTGAAGCGTTGGTGAAGGAGTTTAAGGTGACCCCTTTAATTTGTGGCTTGGTTGGCCCAATTTGGTTGAGGTTTGTCTCCAAGACTGGCATTTTTGGTGATGACTGGGCTGATAAAGTAATCCATGACTCTGAAACGCAGAATGAAGGTAAAATGATGTTTTATCTCCTATATTTCTACATTTAAATTACAATACGTGTACCCCTTTTTGTTGCATGGTTTGGTTCATGTTCCAGTCAATTTCTCAATGTACTTGTTAATGCATATTTGTGGTTCAGGATTGACCATAATGTTCTAATTCTTGCTTTATTTGCTTGTGACATATTTGGGGCATTACTGTGTCTTGTTCATCAAAGGTTTCACTAAATGCTTTCTGTTTGTATTAAAAGTTCATGAAACCTTATAATTAACTGAAAAATTTACTCTCATTAGCCTATTGTATATGCTTAGTTACAACTCAATCTGGTTCATTAAGCTTGGATTTGACCCCTTAATTATCAAATGTATTGTAATAGCAGCAAGATAAGAGGATTAGCTTGATAATGAAGTGTGTACTACAATTTTTCAACAGTTGGAAGATACTTACCATTTTCCATCAAGCCTATCTTATACTTTATTTCTGCATTGGTATCAGATGAACCAGAAGATTACAAGCTACGTGCTAAATACAGGACAGAGCCCCACAATATATTTGGCAAACGAGCTGTCATGATATGGTTTAGGTCTTTAAAGAAAAGGATTCCACTACCTTGTACTGTTGCTGTTTCATTTCTGGCATGTCATGTAGCCAGGGAAGCTGTCCTGCCATCTGACATGATGAAGTGGACACTTGAAGGGAAGCTTCCATATTTTTCTGCTTTTGTTGAAATTG
>PYAF01004757.1:701242-711796 GCA_007407185.1 Glycine tomentella | reverse complement strand
TAACAATCTTGCAATACTTTGAGTGCATAACATACACGGAGTTAAACAATCAGTGTCAGTGAATAACTGATGCCAATTTGATGAACAATTACCAGCCCAGAAAGCACAATGGCGAGGAGAAAATAACAGGGTTTAAAAAAAACAAAGAACACATTGCCATTACTCTGTCTAACCTTGGAGTTGGAGGCTTGGACCCTGGAAGGGCGACGAACCTGGATGGAGACGGAGTGACCCGCGACGAGCCTGGAGCCCTGGACCCTAGACGACGCGACGAGCCTGGCCTGGAACTGGAAGATGGGGGCTACGCGATGAAGCTGGGAGGCGCGATTTCCGTTTTGCACTTTCAGTGCTGAGTTATGAAATGAAAAGCGAAAGTGGGAAAGAAAATGTCAACCCGGTCCGGGTTGGCGGGTTACCGGGTCGCCCCAAACCTGGCCGGGTCATACGATTTTGGACGGTTTGTTAGCATACCCGATCCGAAGAACAACCCGACCCGGTTCGGAACCTGGGTCACGGTTCGACCGGTCGGACCGACTCGGTCGGTCCATTTTTTAAACTTTGATTTTAGGGATACACGGGTGAGGGAGGAAGCTTTAGACTTCACCCGAGAAGCATCTTTGCACACGGCTCAAGAAAAAATAGTCCACATTAGAGAATAATGTTAAGTTTAAAAATAAGTGTTTCATTTAGAACAAAATATGCGACATAATTTTTTATGTAATATTAATTTTTTTTACCATACTTATAATAAGCATCACTTTATTTTTCATTGTAATTTTAATAATAAAATTAGTTTGTTAAAATAATTAAGTTATTTTTTATTTATTTATTAGTGTTTTTTATATATAACAATTAGAATGAATCTTATTTGAAGACAGAAGAAGTTTTACAGTTTCATTCAATGCATTAGATAATTTTGTTATAAAATTGAAATTTCATTCAAGGATTCATGTTAATTCAATTCTTCTTTACACTCTGTATATGGATATATCGAATAAGTATATATATTTCAGCATTAAAAAAAGTATATATATTCTATATTAATATCGAATTATTTAATAAAATAAAAAAATAATGAAAATAGAATTGAATAAGGATTGGAGTTGGGAAAGTGTACGGAATGGAGATGAAAATGCACTTGAGGTTACCATTAATTAACCTTTTAATTAAAAAGCAGCGCAAAAGGAAAGGTAGGAGGTGATTAAACTTACTTAAACCGGTTGTGGTTGATGAATTGAAAGCATTATTACATACTATTGTTGTTTTTGTTGTGTTGGATCTGAGGGAGTGATGAGTGATGGTTGTTGATTTGATTGAGAAGAGAAAGAGAAAGTAATCAGAAGAATTGGAGTGAGTGAGAAAGAAATGGGTTGGGGAAGGGGAATGTTGGAAGGTGTGGTGGTGGTGGGATGTCTGTGTTTGCTGGGTTGGGCGGGTCTGTGGTTTTTGAACCGTCGACTCTACAAAGAGTACGAAGAGAAACGCGTCCTCGTCCAAATCATCTTCAGCGTCGTCTTTGCCTTCTCTTGCAATCTACTCCAGCTCGTCATCTTCGAAATCATTCCAATCCTCTCCAAAGAGTAACCCTAACCCTAACCCTAACCTAACATCAATCCAATCTTAGATTTGAGATCTGTTTCTTTTTTCTGTGTGCAGGGCAAGAGTGGTGAACTGGAAGGTGGACTTGTTCTGTTTGATCTTGTTGCTGGTCTTCCTGCTCCCCTATTACCATTGTTACTTGATGCTCAAAAACAATGGCGTCAGGGCTGAGAGGGCTGCACTTGGTGCTATTCTCTTTTTGTTAGCTTTTCTCTATGCCTTTTGGCGCATGGGCATTCACTTTCCAATGCCATCTCCAGATAAAGGTATTGGAAGCGCTGCTAGTGGAATTGAATTGGGCGCAAACAACTGATTTGGTTATTTAGTTAGTAAAGTGTAAATTGTGTAATCAACTCACTGCTGATTGATTGTTTGCATTAATAGACACTGCAATTAATTAAAGGAATATGGTTGATCCTCGTGTTTATTTCTTGTTTCATGTTTCAGGTTTCTTCACCATGCCTCAACTGGTGAGTCGAATTGGGGTTATTGGTGTTACTGTCATGGCTGTGCTATCCGGTTTTGGTGCTGTAAACCTCCCATACAGTTACTTATCACTTTTCATCAGAGAGATTGAGGAAACAGAAATCAAGGCCTTGGAAAGACAGCTAATGCAATCGATTGAGACCTGTGTATCAAAGAAAAAGAAAATTATTCTTTGCCAAATGGAGATGGATAACAAGCAAGGATCTGAAGAGGTGATTAGATTTTTAGGTTTTTCCTTTCGGCGGTATGTTCATGATGATGGATGGGTTTTGCTATTGATATGGCCTTAATAACAATTAATTGTTTACATATATAATAAATATATTGATGTTTGCTTTAGCTTCATAAACTAAAAGAATTTGATTTGAATTGGAAAAGGTGTATTTTCCTTAAAGGGGAAAATTAGTGGCATATTGAAATAAATAACATATAAAGGTTTGTTTGTCAAGCCGCAGTGGTGTTATCCTGTTTTAATTGTGATTTTCTTTCCTACTTTTTCTTGCTTAATCTGAACTTGTTTGTTGCAGAAGTTAAATGCTAGATCTTTAATTAAACGAATTGTTGGTACGGTTGTTCGATCCGTGCAAGAGGATCAAAAAGAGCAAGGTCAGTTTTCTTTAACTCTTAAAAGGCCATTTGAACGTTGCACTTTTGAAATCTAAATTCCAGGGAGAGCCATAGTGTTAAGAATTGAACAAAGCAAGCAAAAGTTGTTTACCGAAGTAAGACAGAGAGGCTGAAAGCATCTCTGTGTTTTTTGAAAATTATATAATGATGGTGAATTTGTGCAGTGATTTGGTGCATATGGTTGGAGACTAGTGCTTGAGTTTTCAAGGAAAATCTCTTACTGACCATTACAACTTATTTGAGAAAAGTGTTTGTAGTTTCTTGGTGGTTCTTTACCAGTGGCTATTTTATAGGAATTTCCATATTGGATATTCAGAGAAATGGAATGCCCCTGTCTTTACATCTGTAGGGTAGTATGTTTAAATCTGATTGGAATTTGGAAGCAAAATTTGCTTGTTTGAATGGTTATAAGTGAAATTCTTGTTTTGTTGGAATACTTATTATTGGGCAGTGATTTCATTAATAGTGGTATTTCTAATCGTCTAATCCTATTTTTCTGTAATTATGTTAGGGATATTACTAATTAGAAATTTTAATATTTTCATGTCAAATTTGTAGATATTAAAGGGTTGGAAGCAGAAGTTCTGGCCTTAGAAGAGCTTTCAAAGCAATTGTTCTTGGAGGTCTATGAACTTCGTCAAGCAAAGGTTTACTATATGTTAGATTTACCCTTACTTTTTAGAACTGTGTATGTAATCATATTTAATTTCTTGCACCCTTTTTAATTGATCCTCATATTATAAGCCCAGTTCGCTTTAATAAAGTAAATTTTAGCCCAAAATGAAACCAGTTTGCATTTAATTTCTTTGTGTTGTGCTTTTATTACATTTCAAAATCCAAATGGCTTGTGTGTGAGAGCTTGTTAGAGATATAAATGAAACCATTATGTATCCTTTTTGAAGTGTTTGGACTCTTCTGCTGATAATGTGTGTGTGCATATCCTCCTCAATCACCATTCTAAATTTCCAATATAAAGAAGTTTCTCCATGTTAAACCCCTTTGGAAATGTAAAGCTTGCAAGAAGGTTTAAGTTCCTCATATGGACAATGTTACAATGTTCCCCAACAAGGTCAATGCCAACAAGGGAATATTATGGTGCAAGGATGGCATGCCCCACAAAGCTCTCTCCCGATATCTGTATTATGGCGATGAAACGTGTTGTATGTGAAATTGATGCCCATTGTTAATCCAGCAGTTCTGCTGTGCACGGATTTGCAGTTTGCAATGGGGTCCTGCTTAAGGTTTCTGCAGCTGCTGGAATAATGAAACCCTGAGGATTGGAACCTGCTTCCAAACCATGATTATCTTCACCAACAATTGTGGCACTGTCCTTAGGGAAAACTGAAAAACAGTGTGACCAACTTCTTTTTTAAAAATGTATATGTGATAGTGAATGATAAAATTATGTGTGTAAAATTGTAAAAAAATGGCTGATTTCTTTTTCTATCAAAATATAATGTAATTGAACTTTGTCACACTTTCTTATATTTTCTTCTTTAATCTGATTATTGTGAAATCTGGTACATTGCAGGAAGCTGCTGCTTATTCTCGAACTTGGAGAGGACACATGCAGAATCTACTGGGCTATGCTTGTTCTGTATATTGTGTGTATAAAATGATCAAGGTATTGTGATGTCAAGAATCAATATTTATAGGCAATAGTTATTTATTATTAGAAAGCTAATGGTTGTAACTGGTGGATTGGAGCTTTCTTAAGGCATAGATGGTTTGCATGAATTGCACGATCGATCTGGAAACCTATTTACTGAATAATGCTGCTTAAACTAATCATTCATTTGTTTGATAGCAACATTTCAAGATTATGAGTAAATTGCTAATTATATTAGGATTCTGACTCATTAAATCTGAGCCCAAATAAAGCTCATGAAGTGGGATTGATAAAATTACCAAAATATTTCGATGCCTGATAATGTGAACATAGAATACCAGCTTAGTTCAGCCCCGTAACTAAAATTAGGATAAAATACGGATTACACCTCTGAAGTTTGGCCCATTTTCACACTTGGTACTCTTTATTCTGTTTCCCCAGCCTCTCTGAAATTTAGTAAACTGTGAAATGGTTAAATGTGGAGTTAGACTTAATGGAGAGCTTTCCATGTGTGTCACATGGGATGGGTAATATGTTAAATATGAACTTTGTGTAGTAAATGTGAAAAATACCTAAGCTTCAAGGGAATTTCCTATAAGGGTTTTTCCGACAATGCTACCCCCTCTCAATTTGTTAGTTTCACATTTTACTAGCATTCAGGGTGTGATCTGTACTTTATCTAATAATTTTTCAGATAAATTTAATGATACTTGAATTAAAAATGTTTTTGTCACAGCTTTGCAATGAAATATGAAATGCTAATTTCTGTATTTAGGGATCTCAGCACCTTAAGCTGCCTTCTGTGTTTTAACATCTGAATTGCGTGAGTTTGGTGAATTTACTAAGAGAGTAATGCTATGATTTTTAAGTAAAGAAAAAAGGATAGGTTTCTTGTCTGTTTTTGTCTTTTAGGAAATATTCCTCGTCCTATCTCTATATTATTCTATTTTTAATTTAATTCAAACAATAGTAGCAGTAATAAATAATAAATAATTTCTAAATAATTTCTCTCTTCTTGCAATTAATAGGTATCTAGGGAATTATGATTTTTTTTTTTAAAATTTTTTTGCATCTCATCAGTTATTGTGGCACACCATGCATAAGCTTGCAGCTTGTATTGCTTCTCTCTATTATGGATTGTATTATTGGAAAGTTCAATTAAGGCTGACTTAATGTATGATTTTTTTGTTGGTGGCATCTTCTAATGATAATAGCAGTAATAATATTTTCATTTCTCTAGCAAATGGGATTTCTTATTATTTTTGAATTTGTAGATAATGTGGCTTACTTAATCATTTTTTTTTTTTTTGGCAGTCATTGCAAAGTGTTGTTTTCAAACAGGTAAATTGTATTCCTCAATTATTCTTTAATTTGATTATGCTTTCTTTGTTATTAAAAATGTCCTAATATAATTACTTCTTTTGGACCGACTCTTATACCGTTAACGTGCTTCTTCGGTGATAATGTGTTTTTATGACAGGATGGTTCAGTTGATCCCGTGACAAGGATAATAAGTATATTCCTTCAGTTCTTTGATATAGGAATAAATGCAGCCTTATTATCACAGGTTAGAGTCCAGTTGCTTGCCATTGCTTTCTAGAATTAATTGGTGGCTTTCTTCTCAATGTGTTTCCAAACTCTGATGAGTTCTTATTAAAGATCAAAATGGGCATTTTATTATTTTGTAAATGTTATATGTACTAAGGTTATGAGTTGGATTTTTCTAATTATACTGGATGTACTTGTCCTAAAATCATTAGAATAAACATATATATTGAGATTTGAGAGTCTGATTATAGTTAAGTTAAAGCACCCCATTTACTCTATTATCTCTGTCTTGACATCCCTTAAATCTCAACAATAAATATCTTAAAGTTTCTATAAGAAGTTTTTCATTAAATTTCTATTTTGTTATAAAGTTCCAGAATTTGCTTTGGACTTGTTTATTATTGCTGCTTTTGAGTCAGATAACTTTCTTTGTCCACTTTTGGTTGATCCTCACAGTAATTAGTAATCACCACTAGCACTTTAGCAGTGTTGTTAAATAGTGGCCATGGCACCGCCATGGCAGAATGGCATGGTGGATTTTTTGGCAACTGCCATAGGCAATTTGTGAAGGGACATCCACCATGGTGGCACCATAAGGTGCAATGGAGTGTTTATATGGAAAAATTTAGGCCACCCGCCATTGATAACACTGCACTTTAGATGATGAAGCAGAAATAACTTCCAACTTACATAATTGACTTGTTGAGAACTAGCAAATTCATGAATCAAATCAGCTCTAATTTATATGTCATTGCATGCAAATCCCCAATAATTCTTCTGGTTTGTAATTTTTTCTGCCATTCAGAACTTCATTAACTGAATGCATTCTAGTAAGATCATTTTTGTACTTTGTAGTTCTCACTACTTACTCATCACATGTATTTGCTGTTTTTTTATTTGGATTTTTCCATAAAAATTCACTTGTTGGTAGATATTTTGCTATTTGTAATAAAAAAATATGAAATACTTAGCAGGTTTTTAGAATATTATATTTTGTGAAAATTTCAATTCTTTGTAGTGAACTTATTCTAAAAATTATATACTGTATGATTTGATTTATTTGATTTCCAAATTTATTCTGCATTTTTTGTGCAGTACATTTCCTTGCTATTCATCGGAATGTTGGTTGTGATATCGGTGCGTGGATTCTTAACAAACCTAATGAAGGTATTCCTACTGCTTTCAATTGCCAAATTTTTTCCTTTGGGTGTTGCTTGGATTAGTTATATAGTATGTTTTACTGTTAAACAGCCTCTTGGAGAGTGTTCTTGATAATATTACAATCTGCTTTCATCCTCTTTTGTTGGGGGTGGGCCAGTTGAGCTGTTGAGGAAAGAACTTACAGTTTGATTTAAAGGAAGCTAATCTTATGTATAGCAATATGGCTTTGCACCACAAACACAGATGGAAAGTTGGAAGGCTGATTTTTTCTTACAATCTAGGATGATCTACCAAAGAATCAATATGCTATGGAAGAATAAACAATCTAACTTCCTGGCATGTATGTAAATCAGTAAATGTATAATCTACCTACCTCATAATAGGCAACAGAAAACCTGCTCACAGTCTAAAACAATATTTATATGCTTTTGCAATGCGTATAATTTTTTAATAATTAATTTAAAAGATCTTTACTACATATAGGAAAAAAAGAGGGGAAGAAAACATGCTTATCGGCAGTCTCTAGTAGAAATATGGACCAACAGAAATAAGCAGCTCTGGTTAATACCTATAATGTCAAAATGTCCACTTCAATTGAACCTCGAAAATGAAATGCCATCTTCATCACACTGAAATAATGGCCATCCAGCATAAAGAAAGTTCATTTGCCAATTTCATTTGGTCATATGTGGTCCCAAAGAAGTACACTTGCAAAATAAATCTCCAACATCCACCAACTCTAAAACATTAAATAGAAGAAAACTTTCAAGAAGCAATCATCTTATGAAGCTTGAAACACTGGAATCCACAATGGAAGAGAGCTTCAAGTTCTTCATTGAATAACTAGATTTTTCTGCATTGGCTGTGGATAAATAATTATTATAGTAATTTCTTTTAGGAATTTATTTGTTTATTTTTAGGTTCATTTGGAATAATTATGGTAGAACTACACCACTAAAGTTATAGCAAGTTACTATATGCCATATGGGTTACGGTTAGTTTAGAAGGATTTGTGCTTGGACAAGCTTTATTATTTGGTGTAAACCATGAAAAGTCTTCTTTCGGTTTTGAGTATAATTTCAAGGAAGTTTCTTCATTTGTGGTTGCTTTGAGATTATCTTGGGTATATAAGAGTTCGGCTAGGATTATTATATCTAGTCCTAATATCATGTGTCCAGGTACAGTTTGGCTTCACTAAATACAGTAAGAGATACAGTTTGTATTGTTTACTTATTATAAAGCCTAATTTTCATTTTTGGGGTTGCATGCAGTTCTTTTTTGCTGTTTCAAGAGTTGGAAGTGGATCTTCAAGCAATGTAGTTCTGTTTTTGTCTGAGATAATGGGAATGTATTTTGTATCTTCTATTCTTTTAATCAGGAAAAGCTTAGCAACTGAATACAGGTATAAGTAGTAGTATGTGCATTTATTATGTTTTAAATGATTTGCATAGTAGAAAATAGAAACCTGTCCTTTATAAAGTTTTTGATGTTATCAATTTTTTTACCTCTAGATGGAGATAATAACACATTAATATCAGGGTAAGAAAGGTACACTGTACTGTTGAGTTTGTTTGCTAATAAAGATTTTTCTTTTACAAAATAGAAAAAAAGTTAACAAAAGAAAAAGTGAGAACAAGATGACATTTTTTGTTTGAAAAAACATATTTTAGAACCAAATAGTCCCTGAGGTTTCCTGACATTACAAGGGAGAAGATAAATGGAAATGGAAGAATGAACAGCATCAGTACTCCTATTGATATCTATACTATCAGCAGACTAGTTTTCATCGTTCAACGTAGTTGCTGACTAAAGTATGGGACTGTTAGTTTGTGGCACTTGTCTTGATTGATGCAAATTTGGCATCATGGTTCAACGTAGTTGCTGACTAAAGTATGGGCCTGTTAGTTGTGGCACTTGTCTTGATTGATGCAAATTTGGCATGCATAAACAGTTATTATTTCATCAAACTTCCCTGGATTATCAGGCATTTTCGTCTTAACTCTTAATGGTGTCTAATCCGGATCTCTTGGCAGGATTATTATTACAGAGGTATTGGGTGGTGATATCCAGTTTGACTTTTATCACCGGTGGTTTGATGCAATTTTTGTGGCTAGTGCATTCCTTTCACTGCTTTTACTTTCTGCACATTATACATCTCGCCAAATTGACAAACATCCAATTGATTGTGAGTGCAATTCTGCCATTTAAATGAGTTTAATCTTCTTTCAGGCATTGAGTTACACTTGATAAATGAATTACTTACCATGTTCTCTATTTATTTCAATGTAGAACAGGAAACACACGCCGTAGATGTATGTACAGTTTTTAATGCCACGGAAGGTTTGATATCAGGCCAGTGAACTTATATGTTTAAATCTTCCAGATGGATGCATTTGAATTTATTTGATAGCTGATAGAGGTCGTTCATTTTTTTATGTGCCAGTGAATAGCTTGTTAGAACATTCGATGCTGGAGCAAATCACCAGTGAGAGGGTTAATATTGTTATAGTTATATCAACAGATGCGCTTTGTGCAAAATCTTTTAGTATACCCCTTTTTTTTTTTTGTTGATTTTCTATTGGAATTGGATTTTTCAGAGCAGAAATATTGTGGGACAATATGTTCAATGTAGATTTGCTTATGCTGTGTTAAGTAGAGAATGAATTGGATGTGAATAGTTTTTGCACTTGGGATTGGTGCCATAGACCTAAAGAACAGTTGCATAGTTATTGGTGATTGGTAATTTTGGATTATCAATGGTTGAAATTCCCACTCAAATACTTTGGCCGTTTATTCATCTTGAAAATTTTCTTTTTCTGGTGTCAGTATAACTCTTATCTAACTTGGTGATTGGTCATTGTATTATCTTTATTGAGTCTGACTTTGATTTTAGTGACCAAGGGGGCTTACTCTCCTCGGGGTATTGCTTGTGTAGACGGAAGATAAAAGAAGATAGATAACGGAACAAAAACGATGCAAGTGTCTTGAGTGGCCCTAATTTCTAATTTGTCTTTGGATTTAACAAATCCTAAATATTTTATGTTCACATTTAATCTCATTCAACAATAATTGTTGACTCACCAACTCTTGGTAACTATTAAATCAATAATGATGAAATCAAGAATAGAGTGTTGCATTATTAAATCAAGAAAGAAAATCATTAAATGAGAAATATAATTAATTAAAATTAGTGATTTTTAATTAATTTCAACAATCATAAAAAAAGTGTTATAAAGAGTGTAGTTAGCATTTTTTTATAAGAAAATAGTTTAATACAAGTTCAATTTTTTGATGTTTTCTGCGTGTTTGATCTTCTTACTGCTTAGTCAAATATGATTTTTGTATTATTAAACAAAAAATGATTTCATACGTAACATTCTATGATGCAATAATTTGTGAAAAAAATTGCATAAAACAATTCATTTTAACAATTTTTCCTAAAGTATCTATTGTTTTACAATATTTAACTTTTTATATTAATTATTATGTTTGGAATTTTTCTTTTCCTATCATGTATTGATAAT
>PYAF01004757.1:674382-698776 GCA_007407185.1 Glycine tomentella | reverse complement strand
TCACTCAAATCTGAAAGAAATTTGTCAAACATTCTATGATTCAGAACGCTAATATGAGACTCGAATCAGGGGCTTGTAATGTGTGCTCAGCTGCTTGTTCATCTTGCATGCATCTTAACCGAGCTCTCATGGGGTCAAAGGGTGAAGAATTCTCTGATGAAAACTGTCGCTTAGGGGAGGTTAATCAGTATTGTGATGATAGTGATAGATCTTCTCTTGGGAGCAGAGCTTGTGAAATGTTGAAGCATGGTGTCAGTGAAACCAGTCACAAGCCTAGTGTTTCTTCCACTCATGATTCTCTATCTGAAAATGCTGAGAAAAGTCAAGCCTTATCAGAGAAGTATCAGGATTCCAAGTGTTTAGAAAATCTTGATGATAGCACTTCTTGTATCAGTAGGACCAGTAATGCTAATTTAGCAAGCAGTTGCCATCAAATAAATTCTGACAGAATAAATATATCTTGTAGTTCAACTTCAGTTAGTCACTTGGTGGCAGAAGGATCTGGAAATGGGCCATCTGTTAACGTGTCTAGTTTGTCAGAATGCTGTATGGAAAATGTTGATTCATCATTGACCAAAGAGAGAGTACCTATTGTTGTTCCTGGTGAAAAATCTCTGGCAGATAAGGAAAACCTAAATAATGGTACAACCATGGTTTCAATAGAAATATGTCCGAAGTCAGAAGCAGATACTGAAAATAATGTTGATGTTGCTGAAGATGATGATCATAAATATTCAGCCCATGATGGATCACATGAGAAGGTTGAGGAGCTGGTTAAATCACCTGGAAGGGCTGAACCTCAATCAGAAGATGAGAGTGATGAATCAGATGTTGTTGAGCATGATGTGAGTACATTTCCTTTCATTATTTTAATTTATTTTTCATCAAAATTAAACGTGATGGAGACGAAAATGGGAGAAGTAAAATGTGATGATGGTTTGAAATTTGGATGAAGATAGATATATGCATGCATATTCTCAATTATTTTGAGGCCTGTGGTAATGCCAAACAATCAACCCAGTTTATAAATATTCCACATTCTCCTTTTCATAATCTCTTTACCGTAATCGTTTTTTTCTTTTTGTAAACTTTTCTGATGTTGCATACTGAGTGTGTTTCCCCTAATTGACTGGGAAATAGGTAAAAGTATGTGACATCTGTGGAGATGCTGGTCGTGAGGATCTACTTGCCATATGTAGTAGGTGCAGTGATGGTGCAGAGCACACGTATGTACAAGATCCTTTTATATTACCTCTTCTTAGCTTCTATCACATTTTTGCATGGTTCTTTTTAGCTAAAATGAGACTTAACATTCTGGTATCCATGAATCAGCTATTGCATGCGGGAAATGCTTGAGAAGTTCCCTGAAGGGGACTGGTTATGTGAAGAATGCAAGTGTGCAGAGGAGACTGCAAATCGAAAGCTAGGTAAGCGTGAAGTTCTTTGTATGCAGCATTTTTTTATGTTAAAAAAGATTGTGCATGATATTGAAAAAGAATGCCCTTCAGTCTGAAATTCTGCAGCCTTTGTTCTTACTTTAGTTTTGGTAGCATAAGTTTTCAAGTACCCATATCCGTGCTAACAAATTTGGGAAAATGAATTGTGGTTTAGATATTGAAGAAAAAAAAATTCACAAATTTAGTTCAACTTCACAAATCTCTGGCAAAAGACCTTATCAAAGCATGGAAATAGCTACAGCAGCAAAAAGGCAAGCTCTTGAATCGAGCACAGGATCACCAAAGGCATCAAGCCCCAAGAGAATAGTCCCACTGTCGCGGGAATCTTCGTTCAAGAGCATGGATAAAGGAAAGATGAAATCTGGTCAACAGAAGATCCCCATGCATAACCACCTCGGTGGCGATGACACAGAACTTGCCCGTTCTCTATCCGCTGGCCCTCGGAGTCAAACTGCAAGGAGTATGGATTTATTTGATATCTATTGAGCTTCATTACAATGTTCTACTTTATTTTCTTTGTTCCTTAATCCTTATAAGCAGCTATGGATTCCATGGCAAACATATCTTGTCTCCAATTTCCCTGAGTTTCATCTTTTCATTTATTTAAAGCCTGATTTTTTGTTCCTATGAATAGGTACATTGCTGAAGTCTAATTCATTCAACAACAATTCCAAGCCAAGAGTCAAACTTGTTGATGAAGTTGTTCCCCAAAAGCAGAAAGGGGGTGTTGAACATATTTCTAAGAATATGGAGACACCTGCTGGGATGATAAGCAAATCAATGTCATTCAAATCCTCGAATTTGGGTCGTTCAAATGCTGTTGAATCAAAAGTTAAAACGATCTCTTCTAAGCCTGGAATGGTACAGGGTTTGAAAGCATCAAGACATGCAAAAGATTCTGCTTCATTTGACAGGAAATTTCTGTCTAAGATTGATCGACCTGTCATTTGTTCAACCATGGTTAGTTCTGTTGTTTCCTCATCAAAGGGTGATCCGAAGCTTACACCACATGGCGAAACTGCTAAACCTTCTACAGTTAACAACAATAGAGAGTTTAAGGTCAACCAAGATGGAAAATTATATTCATTATCGAAGTCTACAAATAATACAAGCAGTAAAAGTCCAGAACCTCAAGTTAGTTCAGGTGTGAGTGTGATCTCGATTGGAAGCATAGTATTCTTGTTATATTATTTTAATTTTTTAACCTTTCTTTTAAATGGTTCAATTAGCTGCTTTTGATATTTCAGTTTTCTATGTAGTAACACGCTAACAGCATTTTCTATAAAATCTTCTCTTATTATAATTTTAGTAGGAGCATCTTCCAATGATGGATTTTGTGCTTGGAACTAAGTGGACTATGTTTTCTGCAAAGATGATTTCTTATTTAGTTATTGTTTTGAATTTTGCAGATAGAACATCAACAAGTGTCGATGAAACTCAACAGGATAAGCTGCCTCGATCACAAGATACAGCTAATCAGGTTGACAAAGCCAAAGATAGTTCCATTGATCATGTGACGTCAGGTGTTATTAATGCTTCAAAAAGCTCATTCTGTCATAAATGTAAAGATTTTGGCCATGCTACAGAATGTTGTACAGTTAGTGGTATGCAGGAATTTGGTGCTGAATCATCAATCATTGCCACAAGTAGTTCAAAAGAGGAGATGCATAAGGGAAATAAATTGAAAGCTGCAATCCAGGCAGCTTTGCTTAGAAGGCCTGAAATACACAAGAGGAAAGAAGCTCCTGATCAAACTAATGAGTTTCCTACATCAAGCACTGGTTTGAAACATGAAATCACTTCTCAAAAGCAAGTGTTGGTTTCCAGTACTTTGAAGAATAGTATATCTGCTGAAGAAAGCAATATGAAGCAGGAAATCATTGTGAACTCTACAGTTGAAACCTCCAAATGTCCATCTGCCAATGATCTGAAGCAACTTAAATTTTGTCTAACTGATTTTTGCTCTCAGCTGACAAAGTCAGATTCTGTTGGTCCCACTTCTGGGAAGCCTGTAGTGAGAGACTTGCCCAGTAATGCCATGGAAATATCAAGTATTCTTTCAAAGATGTCAGTCATTCCAGAATATGAGTACATCTGGCAGTATGTAACATCTTGTGATGAGCTAGTTTATCTTTTGTTCTGGATTGCTTTTTTATTTTTATTACTGTTCATGTTTTTGTCATCAAGTGTGTTTTATGAGTGTTGTTGTTCATGCAGGGGTGTCTTTAAAGTGCATAGAAATGGAATGCCTCCTGACTTGTATACTGGAATTCAAGCACATTTATCAGCATGTGCTTCCCCTAAGGTTCATGAGGTAGTGAAGAAATTTTTACCTGAAGTTTCACTAAATGAAGTTTCTCGTTTGAGCATATGGCCTTCACAATTTCATCAAGGTGGTGCTAAGGAAGATAATATTGCTCTTTACTTCTTTGCCAAAGACATTGAAAGGCAAGAATATGAATATCACTCTTTTATTGACAGTAGGCTTTGAAATGCAAACATATTTCTTTGTTTCCTATCTTGTAATTATTTTCCTTTTTTAACCATTTTGTATTACAGTTATGAGAGGTACTACAAGGGTCTATTGGATCACATGATTAGAAATGATTTAGCACTTAGGGGGACTTCTGATGGTGTTGAACTTCTCATATTTGCCTCTAACCAGCTTCCGGAAGATTCACAACGTAAGAAATTATTCTGGACTCTTGCTAAACAATCCCTGATAGTAGGTACCTTGCAAATGATGTGTCTGGGTTTGGTGGTGGGTTGAAGTTTATGCCTGCATTAATGTTCAAATTCTCTATAAATTAAGGTCGTATGCAATTTTGCAATGTCTTGGACAAAGACAATGGGAATTGTATCTTAAAGAGTTGCATACATTTGTTTTATATTGTATTTTAGATTTTTTTGTTATAAATGATATAGCTATTTGGGGGGACTTGGGTGTATTTATACCCGATGCTGGTTGGTAATGCCCCCATTCATTTTGAATTAGAATTCTATTTCTATATATTATTTTATAAGATGTTGGAATTCTAAAAACGACTTATCTGGATGAAATAAATGAAGGTCATAAAGACTGAGTGCTTTTTATTGAATTTGGTTTTGGACTAAAGTGATGATTTGTTGTGCATCTAGTTGGCATTAGTTTGTTGATAGTGTTATGTGTTAATTTTCTCCCTTTTGATCATTGGTGGAGTGTGCTCACTGCTCAGGGCTGCTTGGCAGTTTACTTGTGTGAAATTGTAAATGCTAATCTATGTAGCAAGGATTTTTTAATAAGAAAATCAATTGCTTAAACTGTCTTGCAGGTTGGAATATGTTATTTTTCCTATGGGGTATATTTAGGGGGAGGAGGATCAATCACTTAGATTCCACAAAAAAGATATTTATTCCCAGTTTGAATGTGATGCCAAATGAGAAAGATTTTCCAACAGCTGTCATGACTTTGTCTGAAACTCGGTGTTCACCTAAGCGCATGGATGAAGAGTCTATTGACCAAGATCACAATATGTTAAGTAGGAATTTTGATGGCAAAGAAACTATTTTTGACCAGACACATTTGGGTTTACTAGTAAACTTAGAGAGACAAGACACTAGAATCAACACCAAATCTACATCAGGGATTCCAACCATCAGGACACAATTGTGTCAACAAATGAATTCCACTGGTTCGTCCCTGGTAATGTTTTTGCCTTAAATATGCTGTTTGATAGATTCAAGAGTTTCTGTTTGCCAGTTGATAAAAATCTGCTTACATTCTGTCAACATTGTGATCTGATCTTGATCTGTAATAATTTTGAGTTAGAAATTCTATTTTGATCTTTTGGATTATATAGAGAATAGACTATGTACAAATTAGTTTTTATAAATTGTTTTACGCTTGGATGGTTCTACAATGAGGTTAAGTTGTTAATTATATAAATTGCCCATCATTTAATTATTATACTCAAGGAAAGATTAAACATAGTAAAACAAGAAAATGCTGCTATGAGATTTCATGTTAACCACTTTTTAGGAGCGAAAACAAGTTATAAGTGTTTTATGAAGAGTCCTGATGCTAGTCATCTCATTGTTTTTTGTTTTTTTAATGTTTTTGGTTTGTGCAGAGAGATAGTGTACCAGAGCATCAACAATACATAGTGTCTAAACCTCCTGACGCAATGGAAACTAGTGTAAGTAGTAGGATTGTGGAAACAAAAACTAATCATGATATTTCTGTTAAGCAAGAGAACTCTTTGTCTTCGGGGATCCCTTCTGTTGGTTGCCAAGAGATAGATAGTGCAAGCAATATCAGTAGGGATAAAATTTTGGACAGAATAAACAATGATGAGAATCAGCAAAGGCCTAAAAGGAAACAGATGGAAGATGATCTTGATATTAACGTTGAGGCAACGTTTCAGGGAGACCTGACTGTGAAAGCGGTCAACTGTCAGCTACCTAATGATAAAAAAGTTAAGCTTCTAGATCTTTCAGATGCAGTTGTGGAGGCTTCTGCAGTTAGTTGTCAGAAAATGCCTTGGAATGAGGTAAATGGAAAATTTGAAGACAGAGAAAGTTATAGCAAGAAGCTGCAAACAGGTTTTGGTGGAATTCACGGATGTTATGATTCTGGAGCCAGGGAATCTTTCAATGGTAGTTTTGCATCACTTGTAAATGATCCTGGTTCCTGTTCTTCTGGGGAGAACAAACGGTACAAAGAACATTGTGATGAGAAAATCATCCACGAGGACTTTGGAGCGATGGAAAGAACCTTCTTTCCTGTTGATACTCATAAAAAAAATGACTCAGGGATGTTGCTGAATAGCAAGTCACTGAATGGACCTCGTGCATACGTGAACCAATTTCAAGTTGGGATTCCAAACCTAGAGCTTGGTTTGGGGGGTGAAACGAAATTGTCACACAAGGGTATGCTGCCTTTCTTTGTTGGTGCGGTTGAAAAGAAAAATAACCACGAAAAGACTCCAGATATATTGACAGATGAGCGAGAGGATGAGAATGTTGCTGCGTCTCTTTCCCTGTCTCTATCTTTTCCATCTTCAAACAAGGAACACGTCAAACCTGTTCCAAAAGCTGAGGATGGGCATAATGTGAATTCGCCGTATCTCCTTTTTGGGAGATTCACAGACAAATAAATATATTGCGCTGATATTTCTCTAATCATGTACATTATCTATCTTGTTCCAGATTCCTTGGATAAGGCTATAGCCCATCATGTATGTAACCGTCCAGTGAGACCTTATACAAAGGAGACGGCCAACTGTTCATGTGCCCAGCAAAATATAAGTTTTCTTTTCCTTTTTACTCCTTTGTTAAATACATGCTTTTGTACTCTCTTTTTTGGTTTCAGAACGCATAGTTACGTCTGTTTGTATATACAGAGAGAATTTCAGCCGAGAGAATTTCAGAAATGTTACTAGGAACTTGCGGATGACTATTTTTTATGACAGGGTTTCCTTTGTTCCTGGCTTCATCATTGCTCTTTCCAGTTATAATTAATGAGCACTTAATTATTTGTTGCTCCTAGTTAATTTGTGAAAGCAGTGAGGCATCCCTCTGCTTGGCTGTTCGCCTTGCAGTCAGATGAGATGACATGACAGTTGATTTTAAACATTTTCGAATGTCACAAGGTTTCTTGTGATCCTGTACAGAATTTTAAGGTAGTGTTTGATTTAAATCCTGTTGGGTGGATTTGAGATGAAAATTTTTAAAATTGGTGTGGGCTCCACCTCTTTAAGGTAATGTTTAATTCAAATATTTTATCTCTTTTTGATTTTCATACCTTTCTTATTTCTTTAAACCAAACATGGGTTAAGTGAATTTGTTTACTAAATTTTTCAGTTATGTTGACGATCACTGCATGATATTAAAGTCTGTTGGTTCTAAGTATCTCCATGCCCGACGTGAAATTAGGCTATAGCGAGCAAATTGTTGTAGTATTTATTTCTATTTCTATTCAGTTATAACTTACAATTAGGCTATATATCTCATTCTCCACACATCACCCTATTTTTTCTTATCTCTTTATATTTTATCCGTATTTTATCATATCTTTCACTTACTCTTTTTTTCCCCTTTTCTTTCTTATTTATCTCTCTCCTCCGTCTATTCACTCAAATTTTTTTGGTGTGGATATTGAACTTTTTTCTAAACTTTAATGCTGTCATGCTGTTCTTGGAAACAGAGGACCAAGCATCGAACAAAAAGATAAACCAACTTACTCTGCAATTGGTATGTTTCTTTCTTCACGTTTGAGAGGTGGCAATAACGTGCCTTCTGCACAGCTCGGAAGTGGAAGCTAGCATGTGAGGTGTTTCCTGTTGATTTTGTTTGTTGCTCTGATGTCGGTGATACTATTAAGAAATTGAAGATTATCTTTGCCACAGTTTTTTTCATTTCAATTCTGTTTTGGGGGTTCGAAAAATAAAGTCCTGTACTGCCGGACTATTCTCCTCGCCCCTCCTTTTCCCCTACTTCTGTGAATTAGTGTAGGTGAGTAATTGGATTTGAAGAGAAATTTACTTGGTATTTGAAAAACTTCTCTCAAAAATAAGTTTATCATTAAACTTAATTAAAAAAAACTACTAATAACGCAAGACATTTGTTTTTGTTTTACTATAACGTGCTTTTTTTTTTCTGAATTACTATAACGTGCTTTTACTTGGTTTTTTACATTTCAGATGTAATTATAAGAAATAGTTATAACTATAACACCTCAAATATAATTCTTTACTTCTCAACAGGTTACAAACAAGTGTGTATTTGATTGAGTATCTTGGACACATATTTTATTAATAATTATGTCAAAATCTATACAAAAACAATTATTTGTTAAAATTATAAGATTGACTTGATAGTTGAAGAGAAAAAAGAAAATTGAAGAGGAAACATATAAAAATAATTATTTGTTGTTTCGATCTGTTTTGGTAATGTGCGTCCAAACCGATCGAGCTGGGATTCAAACACGAGGAAAGTCACCTTTGGTTGAAATCAATTACAAATTTAAAAAAAAAAATAAAAATTGCGCGGCCAGTTTTGGATAGTTTTGTGAACAACTTCATAAATCTTCTCTGTACTCTTTATGGTTCCAAAGGTAAACATAACAGCTGATATATATAAAGGCAATAAACTATTTGAGAAAAAAGGTTTCCTATTATCTGGAAACTCGTAGAGTTGCATGAGAAATTGAGAATCTTTGCAATCTTTATTGAAGAATTCTTGTCTTATTCTTGAAACCGTTGTCAATGGGTCATGTTGATGACAACTTTCACACAATTGGGCTGTTTCAAAAGCTCAAATGCTTTGTTTATATTTGCCAATGGGACCTCATGGGTGAAGAGTTCTTGAAGAGGAAATTCCTGTACAAATAATTCAATACCATCATCATTTTCAAACACTTGACATAAAACATCTGTAACAAAACCTAAAAAATGGCATTTATTAGCTACGATGGACAGGTCAGAAATGGTTTTTACCCCCCCCCCCCCAAAAAAAAAAAATAGAACCTTTCAATGTTCTACCGTACATAATGGAAGTAACACCAAATAGGACAATTAGTTCAGTTCCTAGACCAAGTGCTATTGTTTTTGCCCGTTCCCTAAAGGTATACAAGCATTGATTAGGAACACAAAATTATAAGGATGAGGGAAATTAAAGGAAATCAGTAGTGTGTGTAGAAATCTCAATCATTAAAAAATATTGGACCCAAATAATAAAGGATCTTGCTATTTAGTTAAGAAAACATTTATTGTAAAGATCCTAAGATAACGTAAAAAAAAAAAAATCATGGACAGAAATGACAATAAGAACATTGGTTAGAATTTGTCAATAACAAAACTGCTTCATGAGGTGAAACTTACTCTTTTGTAGCTTCCAAAGATTCAGTAAGTAAAGGGGCAACTCCAGTGCACTCAAAAGGAATAATCCACACCCGTCCCACTACTCGGTTCCTAAACCATTTCTGAAGCAGATTTAGCTGAATCACCAGCCTTTTATAAAGTCAGTCATTCCAAAAGCTTTTCCCTTTTCTCTCTTCATCCCATTTCTGCCAATTCCAATTATCTTAGTTGCCCCCAGCATTTTGGCTCCGCTTATAGCCTGCAACAGAAAAAGGTCAATGACGTCATTTACAATCAAAATTCAATCTTCAAACTTAGAAGATAAAAAATGACAATCCAACACAAACATAAGAATCATTTTATGCATATACACATACCCCTAATCCAACGGCACCAAGACCGAAAACAGCTATAATGGATCCACTTTCAACCTTGGCTTCCATCCAAGCAGCTCCAAAACGCTCGATCAATGGTTGGATCAACTTTGAGAGCGTAGTTGGCATTACTAACCATGTTCTCTGACCATGTAGCACAGCTAAAAATATGGTGTAGCCTTTGGCCTCGGATGGACATCCTTGAAGTGTTATCTGGCATTAGACCAGTCATCCTCATAGGGTATGTGAGACACAAATTGGTTTTTCCTGAAACACAATGCTCACAATCTTGACACTCACCTATGTATGTTGGAATTACTATATCCCCTTCTTTCAGATTTGTCACTTGGTCACCAACACTCTCTACAACACTGCAATTAACACAATACATGAAAGGAATTCATTGAATATTCAATTAAGTAACAACAACAACAAAATCTCTTAATTATACTATTTATAGGAACATCTTAAAATTTTAGTTTTAATCAAATTTAACTCCCAAAAACTAGCTCAAGACAGAGAGTTATTCCCTACCTATTTATTCTATTTTTGTCATATTATTAGTAAATGGACTAGTTTGTTTAAGTTTTTTCTTCAAAAGAATCACTTCTTTTTAAAAAAAAAAATAATAATCACCTTTTTATGTGTTTGTTACTACTTCTTAAAAATAATTTAAACATAATTGAAAATTTGATCATAATCACAAGTTATTTAAGACAACTTTACAGAAAATCAATTACCTTTTTAAAGAAAAGTAATTTTTTTTATTATAAACTAACATGAATTAACTTTTGTTTTTTTAAAAAGAAAAATTATCACTAAATTATTTTATATTTGAATTAGAATCACTTAATGCAGAAAAAAAAAAAAAAAAGGAATTAGAATCACTTTTTTTTCCTTAAACAAACTGACCCAATGAGAACAGAACACGGCAACATGCTATATAGAAAAGGCACTATTTATGGAGCTTACCCAACTCCTTCGTGTCCAATTGCTAGAGGAAAATTGATCTGCAATTGATTTGTTTATGGTAACCTATTAGTGGAAGAAAGGTGAAGAATTTTTTTTTTTTTTTGAGAGAGAGAGAGAACAAACTGAGACTCAAAGCATAGGATTGAAAAGACTCTCACATGTGGGAATCCTTGAATGCTTAAGATTTCTGTGGCGCATATACTGGCACAAAGCAGCTTAACTCGAACTTCTGTTACTTTTGGTGGTTCTACTTGTATCTCTTCCATCGTCACAGGTTTTCCAATCCCCCAGCATATTGCAGCTACAATACACAAATCAAAATTTTATCCATATAAATTCATAAGGCAGAGACAACTTATACCACCTTTGCATAATTAACAAAGCCATATGAAATATATGGAAGTTATAAGCAAGCTTTACAGTGTTGATACCTTTGTATGAAATAACCTGCGAGGTGTTTGGCATTTTAGATGTAAAGCAGTTTCCTAATTAAATCAAACGAAGTGCTGTGCTAAGGGTGCTGCTGCCTGCCCTCTCCCTCTACAACAAAAAAGGAAGAGAAAGGTTAAGAACACAACACACTCTTTTAAGTATTTACGAGATGATTAATTTCTGTTAAAAAATCTTACTGTCATTTTTAATGTTGTTTCTCTCTTCCTCTATTCAAATCATTTTTTTTTTTCATTTATAAAACTTAAACTTCATATTTTGCATAAAAAATTTGAGTCTAGTTTTAGTCATATATTAACAATATGCTGATAAAATTTATTTAAGATCACACAAACAACTCTAAGTAACATTTTTCAAAAATATCATAAATGGATTACAATTTACTAAGTTACAAAACTCAAATCGATACCTCATTTAAGAACCTATTTCCATCTAGATCATGCAAACTATAGGTAACATTCTTCATAAAAACACTGTTTTTTTATATAAATCTTTGAAAACGGGAAACAAATTAAAAATAAGGTAATAATTTCATAATTAAAAACAAATAAATAAATATTTTATGTTGATAAACAAGCCATGAACTTTCAAACACTACAAGTGTACTAACGGGTTAAAAAACTCAAATGCATTGGTGGTTAACAAAAAATATAAAAACTAAACCTTAATTTCATGACTTCTACGTACGAAGTGTATTTTATGTTTAAGATTTACTTTTTATAATTTTTTTGTTAGTTACCACTTACTAGTGCATTTCATTATAGATTGATTTTGCTCCCATTAGTATATTTGTAATGTTTGAAGGTTTACTTTTTATAAAATTAACTTAAAAGTTGTTTAGTCTGTATGATCAGTAAGTTGTTTAGAATTTATTGACATGTGTCAGTAATACATAGTAAATAAATTCTCTAATACTCTACTTCATTGTTGAATTGTTTTCTTCTAATCTGGTTGGATGATACTATTCTTAGAAGTTAACTTCAATCTCGATATAATTTCTATTGTGGTTTGGCTTATTCTTCAATTTCAATCATCTATTTTAAAATATCTGGATTCAATGTAATTCATAAACAAATAATTTTATCATTAATGAACTAATTAATAGCAGAACATGAGACGCTTGGCACCTCCATCATCCACTACGTTATGGGTTTGGTACCTCCATCAGCCACCACGTCATGGATTTCGGTGCCTTCCTCTTTTCTAATTAAATGCTTCATTTTATTTTTGCTGAATTAATTAAATGCTTCATTCCATATATAGTACTATTTAGACTCGAATATAAATAAACAAAAAACTCAAGTTTGATAGACTTAAATACTATTCTCTCTTCCGTCCAAAAAATAATACTATTTTTTTTATGCAGCTTAAATACCACTTGAATCCTAATTAATACTGTTATTAAAAAAATACCCTTAAATTCAAATCTAAACACCATCTCTGATAAATATGATTAAAGATAATTTAAAAAATAGAGTTTTTCATGAAATAAAAAATAAAGTAAAATTAATTAACATTTTTTTAATAAAATTAACATTCGTGTGAAATTATATATTTTCGTTTATATTTAAGACAAATGATAATCGATGTCAATGATATTTAGCTTAGTTGGTTGAATAAGATATATGTGAGTTATAATAATTTCAGTAGTATTATCTTTAATTCTTATGGATAAAAAAATATTAATCCATAACTTAATTAAAGACACTAGTTAAAGAAGTGAAAAGAAAAAATATTTTATTGGAATGTGCAAAAATACGCTCTCATGTAATTTAAATGTACTTCCATATATTTTTAAAAATTTACTTCTAAATAAATTTTAATAATTTTTTTTAACCAATAACTTTAGGCATTGGTTTACCAAAATTTTATACTTAATAAATAGAGAAACTAATAACTCTCTATTTTAAGGTAGAGGAAAATATATTGGTTTATGCACATGAGTGTGTTTGACATAATTTTTTTAATTGGTCTAATTTTTCGAAGTAGATCCAACCATCCAAGTTAGGTTTGGTCGAATTTTAGATTAGTCAAAATTTTGAAAAAATATTTTTTTTCAAACTAATATATTTGTCTCGAATAATTCAACAATTTGAACTATTCTTAATTAAAGTACTCTTGTGTAGATCAACACTTAGCTTATCAACACTTTGTTTCAACTTGCCAGTTCTATTTTCAACTATCTTCTTCTCACTCTCTATAACTTTGTTTCTTTCTTGATCACAACCAATTCAAGAACAAAATCATCAGCCTACCTTTTAGAAATAACCTTTTTCTTGGCTTCCACCAACCTCTAGTTTAAATCTTTGTTTTCCCTGACCTTGACAGTCACATCAAAATCATACTTAGCCAAATCCTCATGTAACTTTACAATTTTTCTTTCTTTTTCTAATTCATACACTTGTTATTATAGATGAAACTCTATCTTATTATGTATTTATTTTTATAATTTTACAATGCCTTATCACATCATACTGTAACAATTTTGACTTATCTCTCTGTACTATGTACAACCAATGTGTTTGTCTTAATACTATTTTAATTTTTCCTAAAATATCATTTATTAATTAATAAATTATTTTCAGTTGCTCTATTTTAATTTTCTTTATATCAGATTTTCATTTCCTTGATAATTTTACCATGGTGAACTTATGGACGCATAACATTAGAAAGCGCCATACCAAAAGGAAAAATACAGATAAAGAAAAAAAAAATCCCTCAACGCCATCCGAATTTCCCAATTGTGGCATAGGAATGCCCTCTTGTTCTGTCTTTCACCACACAAATTCCCAATTCTAACTTAGTTTTTTTTGTCTCTCACACACTCCTTTCAATCTCCAATTAATTACTTTTCTTCAATTTGAAGCGTGTCTGAAGTTGGTCGAAGCATTGTTTTATTGTTCTGGTTTTGGTCTCCGAGGTTTGTGTCGGATTCCGATGTATTATGTAAAAGAAGCTGCGCATGTCGACCCCATTTTCGTAGCACATGGCTGCCGCTGATAACACCAACCCAAAGGTATTATAACTAATCACGAATTTTCAATCTTCCTCTCATGTGATTGCTCTATTTGATTGCTTGGGAATTTTTTAGACTTAATTTTGACCCAAATTCATTTCGATTATGGAAGTTGGCATTTTTATTTGAGTCCAATTATCTCTGCTTCTTCTTTTACTCCACCCTTTCATGCATTGTTTTCTGCTGAGTATTGCAGGACCCTTTGGACTGGGTAAAAGGAATGTCATGTAGTGTTTGAGTAGAATGTAGTTTGGAGTTGAGAGGAATAGAAAATATTGAACAAAATGTCTTAAATGAGTAATTTAAGTGTCTGTATTTGATTAATATTGTAGTTACTAGTTAGGCTTGTAGTAGTGGTGAAAGTGAAACTGATCTGGGAAATGCAGCGGAAGTAGGTTTATCTGTTAATTGATTGGTTGATACTGCTTCGGAGAATTTTCGGAATTCCGTCGCTTATATTGTGCAACACACTCTTTCTGCAACTAGAGATGGTTTGGTTTGGTTTGGTTTTGTTTGCTATCTTGAAACTGAAAAACTTTGTGCAACCTTCCTATTGGCGGTTGAAGCTATTTTACTCTGACAATGCCGTCATCACTGCATGTAGCAAAAATGTTAATTGATGAGCAGGAAATGCTTGAGAATCTTTTCTGTTGTGCTCATGATGGGTCATTTTTACTCTATTTCAAGGATTATTACAAAGTGCTGGAGGTTGAATATGATGCAAACGATGAAAATATCAAATTAAATTACCGAAGACTGGCGCTGGTTGGTAACCTACCTTTTTTTAGTGGCACAATTTTACAAACTGGAAATTTTCTTTTCTACGAGTTTGATTTATTACTGTGTACACATGGTTTTATACATTTGATAGAAATGGCATCCTGACAAGCACGGAGGAGATAGTGCTGTTACTGCAAAATTTCAAGAGATAAATGAAGCTTACAATGGTAAAATATTTCGCACTTTTACTTTTTCCTTGTAAGCACATAATTTAACAAGCTGCATTCTTCTGTCTTCCTCAAACTTCCTTATCATTATAATTCCTGAAAATGGATTTTTTTTTAATCTTCAACACAATCACAATATACAAATGGTTAGAGTAAAAGGACAAGTGTTCGTAGGCAGAAAGATTGTGGTTATTCATTAGTTTGGATATGAACTTTCACCTTGTTGTCAAGCTTTCTGCCTCCCAGTTCCACTTGTTCTGTTGCTACTTAAATGCTTCATTTCGTTAGTTATATATACACTTTTGTATCCAGATGCCAACGTAACTTTGTAAGCATGTAAACTTGATTTCACTCCTTGTGGTGACTGGAAAGTTTAGAAGAATAAAGGATGGAAATTACGTATTCACGAACATAATGATAACAAAATTCAAACCCAAAACAAAATTGAGGAAAACCCAAGTAATATATAATATTAATTATACTTCCAATCTGTATACCATTAACATACAATAAATGAGAATGAGTTTTTATACATATTATAAATCAACTATCAACTACTTAAATTTAGGAAAATATATTTAGATGGATGCTCAAATTTACCAGATTGTCTACTTGCCTACTTGAGCATTACTTGCAAACTCAAAATTGATTCTGTAATGGAAATTACTTTAAACTTAATAAATAGGTCTGTGAGTGGTACTTTGTGTGGATTATTTTACTCCTTAGCGTCACAAAGTTTGACCTAGAGGTGTGTTTCCCTGCATATGGTTATGATTTAGAAAACAGTTAGCTGCTGCTTGTAAATGATAATAATGATTTTCTGGTTGACTATTGTCTTTCTTTGTTATGTAACAGTATTAAGTGATCCTGCCAAACGTTTGGACTATGATTTAACTGGGATATGCGAGATTGAAAAATATAGCTTGCAGGTATGCAACGTAACTCTCATCTAATGTTAGTTATTGTTACGAACCAAAATGTTAAATGGCACAGAAAAAAAAGAATTTGGAAGAATTTTATTGAATAGAATGAGAAGAACAGAAAATAGGAGAAAATTCTCCTCCAAGAGTTTCCCCTTCACAAATGATTTCTACTTTCACAAAGAGTTAATGCTCAATCTACAATTGATAAGATCCCCCCCTTTCTCTCCTATCCTTCTCCCTTTATTTATATCACAAAAAACCCCTCTAACTAACTAACTAACTAACTCCCTCCTTAGTAGTCTAACTATATTAACACACTCTTCCTTCTCCTTATATCGTAACAATACACCACTCCTAAAAACAACCTTGTCCTCAAGGTTGAAAACTGAAAACAGGAATTTCACACTGAAACTTCCTCAAGTGTTTTCTGATTGCAGGAAGACAACTTCACCCCTTGTAGCTTAACTGGGAATGACCCACTGTCCCTGCATGCAAACTGAGGTCTGGTGGCTTTGGTGGTGGGAGGGACAAGGGTGGACTCCATATAATTTTAATCAGCATGATTGGTTCAGTACATTCCTTCAGCCTTGGCTCCATGGTTGAGCTGTCAGCCATAGATGTAAGACCCTTGCAGTCAACTGAATCACAGTGTTGTATGAGGTACAACATTGGAGTTCGAAACAAAGATCCAATTCGCGCCCATGGAAGGTTTCCAACTTAAGACATTGGGTGGTCTTTGACGGGAGACTCTTCAACAACTAGCACTGCATCTCTAATGCCTTTGATAGAAATATCTACCTCTAACGATTTTCTGTTTGGTGGTTCCCATGATGACGATGGGTTGACTGACTCTTTCTCAAAGAAAACAAGATCCTTCTCTAGCTTCAAGGATTCTGATAATCTCCCTAACTTGCTCTCATTCAACAATTCATTATATTGTTTTGTTCCTAATGCTTGATGTAACACACAAACAAAGTGATCCTCTTTTGTTTCTCCCACTATGCAACCCCAAAAGTGTCTAACTGCACCCTTGTCCAAGAATGAACCTCTATATTATCGCAGCATTTGGACCCACTCCCTTCCATGATCTTTTTGACATGCTTGGCTGACTGGGCATTGGCCTCCTCTTGAATTTGCTTATTTGTAATCTTGTCCTCCAACATGATGTCTTGTTCTTCCATCCACCTTTCCCGCCACATCTTGATCACTTTTATTCCCTCAGTCTTCTTGATGCTAGAGGAATGTGTCTCCATCCTTTCCTCATCTTTCACCTTTTTCTCTTCAAGAATGATTTCTTGACTCTTCAATATCTTGTGCGGTTTATGCTTTAAACCTGAAATTTTGGCCTTGCAAGAATGGTGCTGCAACCCCTGCAAATTGGTTGCCTCTCTCACAAACACCTTCTTCAATGACCCATCGAGTTCTTGTTTGATTTCTTGATTCTTCACCATCTGCTGCAATATTTGCTTAAGCTCAGATTCATTGCTTGTCCTCTCTTTGAAGAACATTGTGGAAGTCTCAATTTCTTCAATGGTTTCCATCTCATTCTGCTCTTGCTTCAAGATCCTCAATCTTTCAAAGACAGGGTTACCATAGTAATCTCTGAATCGTTTGATCAAAGCTGTGGAAAATGATTCCCAATCTGAATCTGGGTTCTCTTGGCTCCATATGTAGAACCAACGCATCGCAGCACCCTCCATGCTCATGAATGCATATTGCAGCTTATGGAATGAAGGAATTTCTTGTATCTCAAAGAATTTTTCAGCCCTAGAAATCCAACCAATTGGGTTTGTCCCCGTGAACGCTGGCAGCTCCACCTTCTTAGCCCAAATTTGCACATCCTCCATCAATAACACTGGCTCTTCCTCGAAGATCCGACAGGTCGGACCAATTGTTACGAACCAAAATGTTGAATGGCACAGAAAAGAAAGAATTTGGAAGAATTTTATTGAATAGAATGAGAAGAACAGAAAATAGGAGAAAACTCTCCTCCAAGAGTTTCCCCTTCACAAAGGATTTCTCCTTTCACAAAGAGCTAATGCTCAATCTACAATTGATAAGATCCCCCCCTTTCTCTCCTATCCTTCTCCCTTTATTTATATCACAAAAAACCCCTCTAACTAACTAACTAACTCCTTAGTAGTCTAACTATGTTAACACACTCTTCCTTCTCCTTATATTGTAACAGTTATCATTTACTTAGATTTGCTAATGATGTATCATCTTGATTGATAACTGCTGTACTTGCCTTTCGTGGGCTTTTCCCTTTGTTACACAGGAATATCTTGCCAGATTTAAAAGCATGATTCTTACCTGCAATGGACTTGGTATCAATCAGACAGACAGATGGTATTTATCTTGATATTTTTTTCTTCTCTCTGTACTCTTTTGTTCAATGGTAGAGGTGGGATTCACCTTTTATAATGTCTTGAATGTAACCTTAAAAAAGCCCGTCGATCTTTGAGGGTTTTCAAAATGAACAGGACTAAAATCTGTTTCTAGTGAAAACTTGCATTACCGTGTAAAGAACTATATAATTGGGTCTTTCCACGCAACCACTTGAACTTTATTTTCTCTCGAGCCCAACATTCACTGCAAAGGCTCTAAAGTCAAAACAATATTTGGGATGTCAATAAAGGTTTTAGCCATTATGTGGGAATGTGTTATGTTATTTTTAAGTGAGCTAACACAATTAACTAAAAAATGGCTTAGGATGCAATTCAACATATATGTGCTTAAGGAGTATGATAATTTTGGACGCCTCAGCTTTGCTATGATACTTTGTAATCCAGCTCAGTCCCGAACTACCTTGAACAGTTGAACATACAACTTACAAGCTGTTCAGATCTCAATGATGTCATACTAATTTCTTCTTTTACAATTTTCCTTATAACGCATATGCAAATACATGTGACAGGGAGAAAGTTAGTGTTAAAGTTGACATTTGTGGAGCCTATTCACTGTAAGCTCAAAGAATTTCCTGCTTCCCGGTTGCTGGTCATTGATAAAAGAATTTCAATGTCTGCAATTCTCTGTCAGGAATTAACTTAATGTAGATTTAATATGGTTACAAGTATTTCTACGTAGTGCTTTGAAGTTTGAACTATTCAATTCAACGGGGAACAACATTTGGAGTCTTCTCAGTTCTTATGTTGGATTCTTTCATGCCATTATGTCTTCGGCGAAAACACTTTGAAACCAAAGCTTCTGTTTTTTCTAGTTCTGGTCTTCCTTATTTCCTAACCTACTAAAGCCAAAATCCCTCATGATTTATTAATAAGCCTTGAAAATATCAATTCGCTGAAATTACTACTTTTTTGTATAAGCTGTTCACAGCCTCGAAAAGCCTTAATTTCGGTCCTTGACTCTCGAGACCCCCAACTGAACATCTATTATTGTAAATGGACCTGCAGTGTATCTGATGTCATTTTTATTTCTTATTCAATTCTAATCCTACCTAACCTAAATTTAAATCTTGTACTATAATGCAGCTCTGAGCAATTGATTGAAAATTTTGAGTCCCTAGATAAATAAGGTTTGTCCTTCACTCTCTTCCAGTATATTTTATTGCACTAGTATGCCACTATAAATTAATCGACAAACATTTCTTTCAGGCATCTGAATCACAATTTCGGCCAGTGTGTCTTTTTCCATTAACATGCTCTTAAATTCCACCACACTCGATTTCACTGAGTTTTGAAACCTCCATAATTGACAATGCAACCTGGTCTGATTGTATCATACATACTAATGTGACATTATGCTACATCAATGTGTACGTTTATAATGATCTGTTGTAATAAACCTTGTACAAGTTTTCTTTCATGCATCTTGCCTTAGTTTGTTGACTAGTGGGTAATAAGTTGCATTTACCTGTATATTTAATCAATTAATCCATTCATCAGTCTCTATTAATTGAATTGGTATTTGTCAGGTTCAGATTTCTGAGCACGTTCACATACAAAAACACTGAAGTAAGGACCTTAAATGGTTGAATGCTTTTTTTTTTTAATGGGCAGTAATACCAGTAAACAAAAGCGACTACTATTAAATATTTACTTCATAAGATAACGACATTCAACCTTGAAAAATGTAACCCATCAAATTAAAAAAGTTTCTGATTGAAAATTCTTCACTTATTATTGTCCATGTCTTTCTTTTTTATTGGGTGCCATTGTCCCTATGTTGTCCGCTCCTACTACGATGAATGGATACTGGAAAAAAAATGCTGTGTAGGACCCTTTAACCTTTGCTGAATCATGTTGATAGTTGCGTTGGATACATATTGTTTATGATCACATCACTTTGAAAACTACAATAATAAGTGACAATTCCCTCCGGTTTTACCATCCCATCGCAAAATTTTTTAAAAGAAAAAATATCGGCCAAATTTGTTCAATAATTGAGGCTGGCTGTTGTCATGCTCATGCACAATACTTAAGAGTAGTTAAATTAATAAATACTAGGTGAGTATCCATTGCATATTCAAGATTCCATTGAAATCAATAATACCAAATTAATATGTTGATACTTACCGAATAAACAATTTAATTTTAAAATAATAAAATATTGGAATTAAGGGATTCACTAACTCGATAATGGCCCAAGTGTTTTTTATATTAAATATTTAAGTCACCGCGGAATTACTAGTTTTTAAAAAATTGTTACCAAATTAATTTATCAAAAAATTAATCCATCACTTAATTAATCCATTGACAATTCTTTCGGTCATCACTTTGGTCTCTCATGAGCATTAAAAGGGCGATATTTCATTTTTTGAGGGACTAATTTAGTAACAAATTAATTTTGGGAGAATCAATTTGGTGAAAGAAATATGACAGACTAAAATGATGAAAACATTATGAAACACTGATGTAGTGTTGGAATTTTTTAAATATTCAGGTAAAATAAAACAATAGAATCTGAAAAGAAGAGTTAGCTGAAGGGTAAAAAAAGACAATCAGAACAATACACTTATACACAACCGTTTTGAAAACCAGAACTTGGAAAATAGGGTAAGAGCGTTGTCGTCAGGTAGCTTTCTTCTGTCTTCACTCTGTACTGTAGTGTACAATATACGTACAGTGTACGTATACGATATGTTCCTTCAAAGACAAATTCTAAAGCTTGGGGTCCTACCACGTGGTACGGTAGACGTTACTATATATCAATTTTTACAAGAAACTGCGTTTGGAAGGTACTGTATAAATGAAGAGGTTAAAATATACGCCACACCTTTCAAAACCAATACAAAAGAGAAAAAAAGACCTTATATAGAAGGGAAAAGCCTAAAAAGTAGACAAAATACACAAATATATATAGTATACATATAACAACTAATCATCACTAACGCTGATACTTGTAGAAAAAGGGTGCTGAAATCACATAGAAGTAGATTGGCAATACTTTTTTTTATATAATTTTAAAATCTTTATTTAATATTTTTAAAATATGGTTAATTATCAGTTCCTTTAGATCACCTCAATACAGCTGGTTAGTCATTGGTACATGGAATGCGTATTCTTAAACCTTCAGGTTTCTCAAGACAAATCGCTTAGAAGTTGAAAATTAGGTATATATTCTTAAAAGTTTGCTCCATATAGAAAGTTAGTGGTCACAACTAAGAATTCAGCCACAAAGCAGAAAATTTCTTCCCTGTTCCACTCAAACGAGCTGTTCAAAACCTTCAACAGTCATATTTAATTAAACACCCTCTCTTAAAATATAAAATTCTTTTTAAACTTTGACCAAAAAATAAAAATAGCAGCAGCGGCTTGCAAGGTTTGTTTATTCACATCGTACTAAACTAAACAAAAGAGCAAGAGACACAGATCCTCGGGATCATCATCAATTCGTCACAACAGACTAAGAGAGCCAAAGAAAAAAAAAGCATTCAATAGTGCATAACATAACATAATAGTAGTAATAATACTAAGAAAAATAAAAAGGGCAGGATTGGATTGGAGATATTTGCATAATAATTGATACAAGCAAGGAACATAATAATCTAAATATGCAAAAAGAGTAACTTAATTAACCAACCAGAAAGGCACATAATAATAACACAAGGTGAGAAAACAAAACAAAACCCTTTCTAATTACTGTTTATTTTTTGATCGGACTAATGATTATTAATTAGAGGAAAGGAAGAAGCGAATGTGATCGAGGAAGGTCAAATGCTGAGGCCTATCCTTGCGCTTCACATAACCAATCGTCTCTTTCTGCGAATAACAACTCAACCCACGCTTCCCGTTTTTCTTCCACAGCTCCATCGCGTAGTTCCCGTGCGCATAATACGCCTGGGCGCACGTTAGCCCCGCCGCCGCATCAAACCCCGCCTCCTCCTCTTCCTCTCCCTCGGCCGCAGGAACCACCTTGATTGGGAGACGCTCGTAGTGGGCGCGTGAGGTTCCCTCGAGGTCGTCCATGCGTTCGAGACCGCGCGTGGAGACCGAGTAAATCTCCCCGTGGACCCATCGACCCGACCCGGGAATGTTGAGGAGGAAGGGGACCTTGTAGGGCCCACAGACGAGGGGGTATTTGGTGGCGGTGCGGTAGGTTCCGACGAAAGAGGCGTCGCCGGAGCGAATGAGGTCTTGGAGAAGGGGGTGGTTCGAGAACCCTCGCTTCAGGGTTCCATAGGTGAATATTAGCGCTGTTCCCTCTCCCACGCCGTCAACGTTACCGTTGCCGTTAACATCTCTTTCGGCTACCATATTTTCAGGGTAGGGCGCTGGGCATGGAATAGGAAGAACGAAGAGTGCCCAACAACTTGCCCATTTTATAGCGCCAAATGTAGATGATTTTTTTTTTATTCGGTTTATAATTGAAACAAAGTATTCTCATCAGCTTTTATTTTTAAAGTAAGCATAAAATTATTTTTCGATCACAACTAAACTCATTCAATTCTCTTAAAAATAAAAAGAGTAAATAGTTATTTTTGTCTTTAAATGTGTATAATGTAAATTCATCTTTAAAAATTTAAATTTAAATTTTTATCTCTGAAAATAAAAAAATGTGACAAATTCATTTATCCATTAACTTCCATCCATTATCGTTAATGAAAGATCCTACATGATATACTTTGGGACAAATTTGTCAGCGTTCTACCCAACATATAATTTAATTTTCATCTTCTCCTTTTTTTAATCATTATAAGTATAAAATTACAATAAACACTTAAAAATTAGGAAAAAAATATAAGTTAGAATAAATATAATAATAAGCATAATATTAATTAATAAACATAATATATCTATTATTCTAAAATTTCTATTATAACAACATTTATAGTGACAAAATCAAATTGAGTCTCATTTTTTTGTAAGGATTAACTTAATATCTGTGTATTTTTGTTCGTCTCATATTTTGTATAAAGTATTATCACATTAGAAATTTCAAAGCAAAATTATGAGACAGTACATTAACCAAAAACGAGACTCAAACAAAAATGCATAGTCATTAAGTTAATCCTTACAACAAAAAAAATAAGACTTGAGTTGATTTTGTCACTACCTAATGTTGTCATAATAAAAATTTCATAACAACTTATTAATTAATATTATACTTATTATTATATTTATTATATATTATGTTTACTTTCCTTTTTTAAGTGTTTTATTGTAATATTATGCTTGCAACGATTAAAAAAATTGAAAATATGAAAATTAAATTATATTTTGGATAAAAGGTTGATAAATTTGTCTCTGAATATATAAAGCGTTGATAAATTCATTCATAAATGTATCATATAGATAATTTCATTAATGGTAACGGACGGAAGTTAATGAATGAATGAATTTATCACATTTTTTCATGGAAATCAAAATTTGAATTTTCATTTTTTAGAGATGAATTTGTAAATTTATCCAAAAAAGTATATTCTTTCAAGGTGATGCCTTTTAAATAAAGGTTTCTTTTAAAATCTTAAAGAGAGAAGAAAAAAAAATCCTTTTTGGGAATCATAACAGAAGTCATGGCCAATACGCAGCCTGAATTTTGATCACTGCCGTGAAATAAAAACGTGAATAGTCTAGATTCAAGGCTATACATTTTTTTTAATTCATTTTGATCTCTATCATCCAACATCTTAAGAACTAAAACGAGTTAAAAAAATATACGTATTGAAACTTATACGTAAATATTATGCAGGTAAGAGTCATATAAGTAATTAATTAACCTTTAATTTATCTAGTCTGAAGTAAATTTTGAAGAATCATATAAGTAATTAAACTTATACTCTATTAATACTTTTACTGTATATTTTTTTATTTTATTTTTCTTATCATATTATATCCTCTATCTTTTATTTTATCTTCTCCAAGTGTTTGATAGAGTTTAATGTCGACCAAATAGTTTCTAAGTATAAGAAATAAGATGTAAATATTGTGTAGGTGTAAGGAACAAATGAATAGTTA
>PYAF01004757.1:651999-671644 GCA_007407185.1 Glycine tomentella | reverse complement strand
AAAAATAAAAATTTAAATTTAATTACTTAATGTACAAAAAGTGCGACAAATTAATTCTGATGACAATTTTATAACAAATTAATCCTAAATTTTATAACTTAATGTCAAATCGATCATTAAAATATAATTTATTGTCAAATTGATTTTTAAATATTATAATTTAATAATAAAATAGTATTACAAATTTAATAACATAACTAATTTGATGTTTTTTTTACACATTTAATAACTAAATTTGTATTTTTCAATCTTTGAGGAACTATTTGTCACTATCTCATCACACTTTTGAGAAAAAATTTAGTTATGTACCCTTAAAAATATAATCAGTTTTAAACCATATTTCTTTATTTAATAAAATAATAAAATTTCTATAAAATAAATAAATAATATTCGTATATAAATTTTTTAAATTGAAAAAGAAATCAGGGAGGGCCAAGGCCCCCCTCAGACTAACGTAGGTCCGCCCCTGATTACAATAATCGTGTATTTGAAACACATTAGCAACAAGGAAAAATGTGAAAACAACCTTTATTAGCTTTACAATAAAGAACTAAAGATAAATGAATATCTATGCCGAAAACAACACGCAACACGTACAAGTCCAAAATAAAGTAATTAAAACTTTTAAATTTTATATCCATAAAAAATATATTTGTTTTTGAGTTTTATAAAAAAAAAAATCACATTTATTAGAAGAAGAAAAAATAACACAAGTTTTAAAAAAACTTAATATATTATTCTGTCATTTAAAATAAAATATTTATTTTAAAATTTACTTTAGATTCCACTTATCATTGGATCATATATATATATATAATATTTTCTCTTTAACAGATTTTATTTTCTCATAATATCTTCAATCAGAATTGAGCATTACGAGTTCTATGAACTTAAGAATCTACATAATAATTTCACCATTAGAGAGTAATTGACATGACCTTATATTAAAAGCAATCATTCTTAACAATTCATAAGAATTGTAAAACACTCATTGTAAGTTATAAAAAGTTGTACCATTAGAGAGAAAGCTCGTTAAGGTTCTTAAATCCCATGCAACAACATTGTAGTGTCTAAAAAAAAGAGTTAAGCACTGTTGGAGATGCTTATGATAAATAAATTCCAAATGCGGAGTTTTGCAACCACAACAAGTACCAAAATACATAAAGTAACGAACATATTCAAAGGGGTTATCATCTAAAAGGAGGATATGGCGGCCTAGAGTTACCAGAGTAATTTGTTCCGTTGTTTCCAGACCGAGCCATAGGATTAGCAGGACCAAAGTAGTTTGTCGGTAAAACAAACTGCGGGGCTCCGGGCATAGGCATAAATACAGGCTGGTATTGGAGAGGAGGAGGACTGAACCGAGGGTGAGTTACAGTTGTCCGAGGACGTTTGCTGATGTTACCCCCCTGATTATTAATGGGGAGGCTTACTCCCACATAACGTTTCTTTTCTTCAGGTTTTTGCACGGTTACTGTCACTGCTTCTCCACCACACGTCTTTTCTTCAACTTTCGAGGAAGTTCCTGATGTTGAACGAACAACATTTTCCTTCTGCCTCTCTAGATCAACAATGCGATCATTAATCTCTTTAACTAGATCCTGATGAGATTCTAGGTTGTTCTCCGAAATGCATTCTAGAACAGTTCGCAGGCTAGCAATTTCTTCATCTCTGACCTTAATCTGAATACATATATGTTCAACATAGATATAAGGTTGACTTAATAAAGTGTAAAAAAATAATAATTACAATGCAACAACTACATGAAGACTGATAATTTAATGAAATGGAATTTGAATAGGGAAAAAATAACCTTTTGTTCGACGGACTTTTTCCTCCAAACAAATCTCTCGGTGACCGACTTTACCTTCGCCACATGTTGTCGCAAGAGATCAACTGGTTGGATCTTGTGAGCCAACTTATATGCACAAATGAATCTAACAGCTGCTATGTGTTGCTGCTTCATAATAAGATTCCGAACAAAATCTGCAAGACAAAGGTAATTTCACTTCATCAAATAAATTCAGAAAAGTCCTTTGGAATTAAAGTCCATTCAAGACAACTACAGTTTGCAAGAAAATATGGATTCAATTTCCCTCAAACAGCTAACACTTTAATCTTATTGTATGTGTAGTATGTTTCCTGTATAATGTGTTTGTCTTATCAATGTATTATAAAAAAAAAATACAAAAAAAATAAAATAAACAACATAAAAATAGCTATGGTGATTAAATAAGGCATACCAAAGATTTTATCCACAAAACCAAGAGTCCGAAACAGCTCTACAGCTTGCTTGTGCTGAGCAGCAGATTCCAACTGCTTAAAAAGCTCATATTTGCTAAAATAAGAAATCAATCCATAAGCAGATAGTAACAATAGAAAGCCCAGAATTGTCAAAGAGTTTTCAGCACTTTCTCTTATGTTCGCTTTCAAAGCAAATGCTATCTTCAGCGCCTCCTCTCTTACTCGGGGTTTGACCCGTGGTGAGATTCTCATCAATTGTTCCAACAGTAAGATGTGGCTCTCATCAATGATAATAACACCTTCACTTCCTTTTTTCTCTGAAGCAATAGGGACCAATATGATATCCAAAACAAGTTTTGCTGGATCTGATGATGTATGGAGATTAACTAACTCATTTCTGTGCTCAATACTGGGAAAATGCAAATTTCTTCCATCAATGGTGGGACTCGATTGATCATCTGTGTAAGATAAAACTATGAAAGCGTCAGAAAATAAAATCGATCATAGTGCATGGGTGACAGAAAGAAAGCCACTCTATACTAATATTTAGAAGCAATATATCATCATAGTGCTATAATCACTAGAAATTGAAATGAGAGGATAATATATGAATAAGTGAAAGAATATTCTCAGAAAAAGACAGATCATGAACATTAAAACAGAACAATGTAACACATGACGCTGGTAGAATAAATGCAGAACCTACACCTTTTCTCTTTTCAGGATAAATGTATCAGAGCTAGTAACAAATTAGACAGATATATACAATTGCATCATAAAGTTTATTTTACCTGAATGGGGACCATTTGGCATTAGATAGTTATAAAAGTATTTAGGATAATGTTAATCAATACGTGGTGCAATAATAATATAATACACATTAAAATATAAGATAATTCCATATGGACAGAGTATGCATCATTATTTAGCATTTTGGCATGTGAACAACGATTGGCAAGACACTTTTGTGTTTGAACACTTGACCAATAGATATGAATCATATGATCACTATCATGAATGATGTTCTAAATTCTAATATGAAGACAAATACAAATGCAAAATAGCTTTTGCAATGGCTAATATGCTGCAAATAAGTTCTAGCAGAAAAAAAAATGGTGAAAAGAAGTTTCTAACTCAATAAACTGAAAGACATGATATATGTGTCAGATACATACATAAGGCTTGTAAGGATTGAATTCAACCAAACAAAAGTAACAAATGTTTTTTGTCTTCATTGCATACTACTCAAATCTCTAGAGAGAAAACAGGTAATTTAAAGGTGCTTTTTGTATTGATAACTAGTTAGAGATTACATTTCTTGTTTCTTCCCTTTGATCTTAAAGATCAAGTGCCCCAATGGTTTGTCGGGAAATTGAATCAGTATTGTACCGCATACACCATGCACCATTTGGAAATATTTGAAAAACAAAACTACATTTATCTATAATAAGCCACTTGATGAAAGGATGCCGAGAGATTTAAAAAAATATATAATTCTAGTCAGTTCAACAACATATTACTACAAGATAATTATCTATCAACTAGGAGCAGATCCCGTGCATTGCTCATTTTTTCAGTAAAAGAAGAAAAAAGCAAGAGAGAGAAAAAAAAGAACAAAATGTTTCAAAAAATAAATGAAAAGCATAGAATTCTCTGACCGTCAATACGTGACGATGGTTGGACAGATTTAATATATATAGAGATAAGAAAATTATGGAGATCTATCAGTTTGATTGAGAAATACAACATTGACCTGACTAGAGAGGTAATAGACATATAAGGTGAATAAAAATATCAATATGATTAAGTAGTGTATAAAAATGTGGGACCTATATTAATTTTTTGAAAATTTTTCCAAAAATCACTGCTATAATGAATCAACCAAACACAGGGTAAAGGAAACAGTTGAGGTGAAAATTGTTTCGACGAAGTAGAGAGAGAGGCGCATGTATTTACCTGAAGGTTCTTCAATTTTACCAAGGGCTTGCAGAGTTTGATATTGCAGGGCAATTATATCTAGAAGCCTCCGAAGCTCAATTGCATCGAAAGATGAGCCAATCTCATAAGTAGCAACAAACTTAAAGAAGTCCAGAACCTCTAAACAATCCTTATCACCCGCAACTAAGTTTGCCTTCCAGTCACTTGCCAATTTGATTGCTTCTTGTTTAACACGAATCCCAATTACTGGCGAAGATTTCTTTAATTCATCCATTAAAAGATTACATATTCTCCTTGAGATACTTGCATCATATTCAATAAGTCCTTGCCTTGAATGAGAAGTGTAAAAACCTTTTATTGTATCTAGCACCAGCTTAGTAGGGTTAGCAAATGTTTGGAGAGCATCAGAGACTTGACAACACATCAACTCGTACTTTTCCAGAAGATTAATGAACAAATGTAAATTCTTGCTATTATCTGCATCTGTAAAATTTTGTTGGTTAAAGAGACTTGCACTCTTGGCATTTGTGAAATGTTGTTGGTCATTAGACTTCTGTTTCGACACTTTTTCCTCTTCAAATGATTTTCTTAATGATTCACATAGATTCTTTTTGGACTCAAGATCCTTCATTTGTCCTTGAATTTTCTTCTCTATTGACTCGAGCTCCAGGAGTAGCACTTTACACCGTGCTTCTTTTGACTCGAGCTCCTTCACTTGTCCTTCATATTGGTTCTTTTTGGACTCAAGATCCATCATTTGTCCTTCAATTTGCTTCTCTTTTGACTCGAGCCCCCTCTCATGTATTTCAAGTTGTTTCTCCTTTGAATTGAGCTCAAGCACACTTTCTACATATTGCCTCTCATTTGAAACAAGTTCTTTCACTCTTTTTTCATATTGCTTCTCATTTGACTCAACCTCCTTCGTTCTTGTTTCACACTGCTTCTCATTTGACTCAAGCTCTTCCATTCTTGTTTCATATTGTTTCTCTCTAGAACCAAGCTCCCTGACTTTTCTTTCATACAACTTCTCAATTAACTCAAGCTCTTTCACTCTTCCTTCATATTGCTTCTCTCTAGAACCAAGCTCCCCGACTTTTCTTTCATACAGCTTCTCATTTGACTCAAGTTCTTTCACTCTTCCTTCATATTGCTTCTGTTTTGATTGGAGTTCCTTTACTTGGCCTTCATAATGCTTCTGTTTTGATTCAAGCTCCTTCGCTTGACCTTCAAATTGCTTCTGTTTAGACTCAAGCTCCTTTGCCTGGCGAAGTAGTTGATTATTCCTGGTACGCATGGACTTGGTGGTGGTTTCACTGGCTTGTTCATTAATCAACCTCCGCATCACGACGTCAAGCTCTTCCTTTTTGGTCCTAAGCTCCTCGTTGCGTTGAGCAACTTTGTTGTTGAGAGCCATGACTTCGTCGAAAACCTGGTGAAACTCGGCGTCCTTGGCCCTCAACTCTTGCTCGCGCTCTGTGATCATGTCCGCGACCAAAGAGCGGCGCGCCTCCTTCTCGGCGAGTTCACGGTCACTATCCTGAATGTCCCTCTGTTTTTGCTGATAAACCTCATCGCTCTCGGTGATCATGCGACGCACGGTGTCGAGTTGCCTGTCAGAATCGATGATCCTCCTCTGTACTGACTCCAACTCTCTGTTTCGTTCTTCGACTCTCCTCCTCACCACGTCGTATTCCCTCTCTTTGGCGTCAATTTCGCGGCCGAATTGGCGTTTAATGGAGCCGAGTTTCTTCTCCTTCTCCTCAATGCAACGCTCCAGAGACTGCAGTCTCTGTTCGCTGCTCCTCTCCATGGCAATGCCTTCACGTTTTTTTCCCGCTCAAACTCGGATTTCCCTTTCGCAACGCCTTCCAGTGCTTTACTGTTCACTGTGATTTTTACCTATGTCAATCTTTTTAACTGCATGAAGAGGAAAACGGTCTCAGTTTTGTGATAAAGGGAACTAAATAGAGTTCACATCTGAAAAAATGTTTTGTAAGAAAATTGAAGATACACAAGGTTATCTTGGAAGGAAAAATAAACAGAAATATTTATCAAGTTAACTTAAACTCTATTGCTGATGTCTTACTAACATGTTTAAGTCCATAAGAAATGACATCCTTCTTTGGCACAAAAGATTAGCACATGCAAGTTTTGGAGTGATCAAGAAGTTGCATTCACAAGGACTAGTTTCTGGTCTGTCCACTCTCACATTTCAGGACATCAAGCTTTGTGATGTTTGCACTCAAGGAAAGCAAGTCAGATCCTCTTTAAACCAAAAACCAGGTAAGTACCTCGAAACCCCTAGAACTGCTACATATGGATTTATGTGGACCAATGAATATTATGAGCAGATCAGAAAAGAAGTATGTGTTTGTCATAGTAGATGATTACTCAAGACATCCCTTGACTTTCTTTTTAACTACAAAGGATTAGACTTTTCATGAGTTTTCCGCCTTTATACTTAAAATTCAGAACTCTAGTGAACACAGAATAATCTCTATTAGATCTAATAATGGTGGTGAATTCACTAACAGTAGTTTTTTGAACTTTTGCAAAGAAAAAGGAATTGATCATGAATTTTCATCACCAAGGACTCTGCAGCATAATGGAGTAGTGGAGAGAAAGAACAGGACCTTGGAGGACATGACCAGAACCATGTGGATTGCAAGTGATCTACCTAGGGACATGATCAGATCCATGATAAAGAAAACCCTTATGAACTGTTCAAAGGAAGAAAGTCCACCATAGTGCATCTAAGGACTTTTGGATGCAAGTGCTTTGTCCACAATAATGGGAAGGACAACTTGGAGAAATTTAATACAAGGAATGATAAAGGAGTGTTCTTGGGTTACTCCTCCAAGAGTAAAGCATACAGAGTCTATAACAAAGAGGTAAAATAGATAAAATACTCTTTTTAAAATTCAAAGGTAAGGATTTATTAATTGTACAAATATATGTTGACAATATTATTTTTGGATCCACTAATGAATTTTTGTGCAAGTGATTTGTTGAAATCATGAACAAAGAATTTGAGATGAGTCTTATGGGTGAGCTAAACTTCTTTTTGGGGCTGCAAGTATCCCAAACTGAATCCGGAATATGATACATCAACAGAAATATCTCAAAAAACTTCTTAAGAAGTTTGAAATGGAATTTGCCAAGCCTCAACATACACTTATGGCCACTGGTGACATAGTAAGTGAAGACCTCTCAGGTAAGAGTATTGATATCACTACTTATAGAGGCATGATAGGTTCTTTACTTTACTTAACATCCAATGGACCTGACATTGTTTTTAGTTTAGGATTATGTGCAAGATTTCAGTCAAATCCTAAAGAGTCACATTTAAAATATGTTAAGAGGATTTTGAGATATTTAGATTGGAACTGAGAAGTTAAGCTTGTGGTATCCTAAAGGGGCTAACTTTGACTTTATTGCCTATAGTGATGCTGACTTGCAGGTGATCTGGTGGGAAGAAAAGCACTTCGGGCATGGCCCAGTTTCTTGGATCTTGCTTGATATCTTGGGGTTCCAAGAAGCAACACTCAGTAGCATTATCCACCATCGAGGCTGAATATGTAGCAGCTACTCTTTGTTGTGCTTAGATTTTATGGGTCAAACAACAGTTACTTGAGTACAATAACTGGTTCCTAATTTGGTGAGGATTTAACATTTTACAGGTGAGGTGGAGAATCTAGAACTTGTGCCATTGAAGTTTGAGGCTCTAAATAAGAGAAGACAACTCCATGAAACTAACAAGGATGAAATAGGCCATGTTTCTCTTAGCCAGAGCCTTCTATAGCCCACTTGACACTTTTATATCCATAGTCACACCTACTGAGCCTAAGATTGCTAAAACAGCTGCCTACCAAGCCAAAGTTTCTAGGAATATCAAAAGAAAATATCTTGAACATTACCTCATAATCACCCCAAAAGCTCTGCACAAAGACAACAATTGGTATCAAATGAAAAGACAACAAATGTACAATTCTAACATAAGGCCAACAGTACATAAAAAAAACATTATACAAAGGTCACACACTAAAGCTTGACCAAGAGTCTTATGCATCTAAATAAGGGGAATACAAAGTTAAGGGGAAAAAAAGTCAAAGACTCCTTGTTTAAGAGTAGCTAAGTAGTATATTTTTTTAATACACTTTTTAACATTATTATCGCTTCCCATCCCTAAACATTACAAGCTTACAAAAGTCCTATAGACTTGATTGGATCATGGAGTTAGATTCCTTAAATGAGTGGAGAACAGTCAAGAAGTACAAGCCTATAAAACCTCCAAGAGAGACATACACTGAGTGATATGTGCATACAGGAGTGATTTGGATGGTTACTGTGCTGCTGGATATTGTTCTAAGTCTCTCATATTTCAGGTTTCCTTTCCTCTACTTCTCCTTATCTTTTTCTCGTCCTCTCTTCTTATACTACTAAAGGGGGAAGTGTGATGTAGACATGTCACTATTGCATGACTTCTTCCTTCTAATTTATTATGCTACTTTCTTTTCTTCTGTTTATTAGTAATCTCTATAACTCATTGATAATATTGTTTATTAAGCACATAACCTGTCAAAGGATTGATAGACTGTAATTGTGTAGTGATATCTGGGAAAATGTCCCAAGCTATGCTCTGATATTGACATGTTTTTCTAATTTGTTAAGTTATCTGTCAATCTTTAAAGCCTGCAGGAATACATGTCTAAAGAGATTGTCATCATCAAAAAGGGAAAATTTGTTGGACTCGAAGTTTTGATGCTCACAATGGGACGAATATTATCTTAAGGGATTTGGTCAAAATAGATGATCAGTCCAATTTGACTAACCACAAGGAACAATAAATAGGAGAAGTGTGATGTAGACATGCACTAAGTGTGATGTACACTTGTCACTACTGCATGTCTTCTTCCTTCTGAAGCACCAAAGGAACGCTCAAGTCTCAAAAGAAGATTTAAACTGTTGATGGACAGAAAGTAAGACCAAAAGTTGTCATTTAGAAAGTTCTTAGGAGTAAGTTCTCTTTGATTTTTTTAACTTAGATTGTCACTTGAACTCTTGAAATAAAATTGGATAAGGGGAAAATAAAATGGATATGATATATGCTGATAAAGTTCATTTTGTTTATAAATGTCTTGTCAATTTAAGTTGATTAGAAAAATCTTTTTTTTTCTAATTAAACAAAATCTGTCATATTTAATTTTATAGATAAAGTTTGTTTTTGTTTTGATAAATAAGCTTAACTAATAAAATCTTAACAGAATTTTGTTGTCATCAAAACTAACATAAATAAATATTTGAAAATAAAAAATGTGTTTATCCATAGTTGTATATAAATAGAGTGTCATGGGGTATGGAAAAAAATGTGAGAATTCTCCTTGATTTATATTGGCAATCTGAGTTACATATATTCTTTGATAATTTGCTCACATGTTTATATTATGCCTTTTGCTTGAAGCCCTAAGGTAATTTTGAAATATTTGATAAAAGTCTGATTTAGATTTAAATCAGCAATTGAGTAAGAAACTTTGTGGATGAACAAGGTTTGGAAAAAAGTCAGACAAATCTAGAGTTAGGTTTAGGATTGACTCGTATAAGGGTAGAATATCGGTTTAGAGTTAAATCAACAATTGAGTGAGAAACTTTGCGGAGGAACAAGGTTTGGGAAAAAGTCAGACAAATCTAGAGTTAGGTTTGATATTGACTTGTATAAGGGTAGAATATGAGTTTAGAGTTAAATCATCAATTGAATGAGAAACTTTGTTGAGGAACAAGGTTTGAGAAAAGTCATACAAATCTGGAGTTAGGTTTGAGATTGACATGTATAAGGGTAGGATAGGTTATACACTTGCACTGGATATTGGCTCTTTAAATAGTGAAGCGTTTTTTATTCAATTGGATTGAGTGATCCAGTTGGAGTCATGGTTGTTTTCTCTTACTGAGCTTAGGAGTTTTTATTCCATTAAAATTCCATATGTTTTGTCCTCTTTACAATCTGATTATCTGTTTTATATTTTTGGGATTTTATCAAAATTATTTTATTAAATTTTATAAACTCAATTCAACCCCTCTTCTTGAGTTCATCTGGGACCAACAATATGTATGCTCTTTGCATTCAAAATCAAATTGCATGTATGCAAACACAAAAAGAAACACATGTACGGATTAAAAAAAACAAAGAAATTGCATGTTGTTTGTTAGTCTCCTATTCAATTTGAGTGATTATATTTTGAAAACAAAAAATTTCAAACACCAAACAATAATTTTCTTCTCTTTGTATATCTTTCTTTTTATCACACTGCATCATCAATCAAATCAATCATTCATCTCTCATTTCTTCCTTTCTCTCTCAAGTTAGAGACAATTCAAGTTTGTCCAAGAGACTTTTTAATTCAATTTTAATTATTATCTTTTTAAAATATTGTTTTATCATGTGTCTTTTTTTATCCATAGGAATAAAAAACAATACAATAACTCATGCATCTACTTAACCAAATAAGCTAGACTACCTTGACTTTATCATGTGTCTAAAACTATCTATCTATAAATAAATAAATAAGTTAAAACTATCTCGACTCAAAGAGATCGAGTGGAGATTCTTCTTACCCTAGATTATCGCAATCTCTTGAAATTAGGAAAGATTGTTTTATTCAATTGCGCAATTATCAACTTGTCATCTAACACTCATGATAAATATTTAGCTTATTCTATTTATCACAAAAATTATTTGTTAATTTTTATTTTATGTGCAAATATTTGTAGTTTGGGCAAATCAAAATCACACAACAATGTGAAATTTACCTGGTTTTGTGAGCATCTGAAAGAGATTGATAGCAATTGGGAATGAAGGATGGAAAACGATTGACAAATGAGATTGAGAATTGGAGTTTGTGATACCGAAATTATGTGAATAAGGATGAGAATTACGGTTTGTGATATGAAGAGTTTTGAATAATGAATGTAGTTAGGGTTTGTGATATTTGTGAATGGGAAATGAGTTATGGTTTGTGAGATTTATGAATAAAGAATGTGATATCGGGTTTGTTGTATTGGGGTTTTGTGAGTAGGGAAGACAATTAGGGTTTGTTGTATTGGAATTTTGTGAATAGGGAAAACAATTAGGGTTTGTGATATCAAGATTATGTGAATGGGGAATGAAATTAGAGTTTATGATATCAATATTGTATGAAAGATAAAGGAAATTAGGGGTTGTGATAACAAGATTTTGTGAACAAATACGATGAATTAGGGTTTGTGATATAGATATATAGAATTAGGGGGAATGATTTTGGGATTTTTTGATTGATGAAGGGATTGAAGTTCGGTGTTGTGACGATGATCTAAGGATTATGGAGAAGCGATTCAACAAACAAAAAGGGAGTTGTGATGAAATCAGTCTGGCCTTTGGAGTAAAAGCATGACGAGCTATTGTTCTAGATAGGTGACTAATAGATGTGAATATGACAAAAAGTCAACTCATTAAATCGGAATTTTAAATACACAAGAAATGCTAAAAGATACAAAATGATTTTTGTCAAAACTGCATAAAAAGTGTATTTTGTCATATTCCATTTTTTATTTATTTTATTTTTCAATCAATATTTGTTTAAAAAAAGTTTGGTCATTCAATATTACCGTTCATACAATTGTGTTTCATACAAAATAGTAGCACTCTAAACAAAAACGTGGTTTTGAACAAAAATTTAACCCATTAAATCCAAATTTTAAAAGGATTTAGGTTGGACCAATAATGGATTGGTGTGGTCTAGTTGGATTTGTTGCCCATTTTTTTATTTGACAAGATAGAATAAAGTGGGTTGATTTGTTTATCAATTTCTAATTTGTAATACCTTATTAAAGACTTTATTTAGTTTTTAAAGTTTCAAAACTTGAAAATTGAAAATCATTTTCAAAGAGACCTTTATTAATATAAGTTTTTTTTTAAGACTTTTAAATATTTTACTTCAAAGTAAACAAAAAATGTATTGAAAATTATGAAAGAAATTAATTTCTATATATTGTTAATTATTTTTTTATAATTATATTGTTAAATAGTTAAAAATTATGATTTTTAAAACAATTATTATAAAAATCAATAAAGTTATACTATGTAGTAATCTGTGATTAAAAATACAAGTGTATTTTTTTTTAAAAAATCTCTCTACTTTCTCTCCGTATGTGAAAGTTAGGGTTTCTCTCCTTCTATGAGAGTTTCGTATTGTTGTTGATAGAGTTTTGTTGAGAGTTCAACTTTTCTATTGGTCAAAGGCGTGTGAAATGGAGAAGTTGTCATTGATGGATGAAGATGATGGTTTTGTTTTCCATTTGGATGAACCGTTGGAAGGCCAATCAAACTCCTCTATATGCCTGGTTGGAAGGCTTTTATATGATAAACTTGTACGATTCCATATCATGAAGGAAAGGCTTGTAATAGTTTGGAGACCAGGCAAAAGGGTTTTCAATCAAGGAGGTGAATCCATGAATGTTCTTATTCTAATTCTTTCACATGGTGGACTTTAATCAGATTCTACAAGGAGGACCATGGTTGTTTGACAACTATACCCTGGTGTTAAGAAGTCCTAAGGAGGGTGAGATCCTGACCCAAGTTCCACTTATTGTTTTGGATCCAGGTTCATAACTTGCCTACAGGATTCATGAAAAATCGTGTGGGAGAACACCTAGGAAACTACATTGGCAAGTTCATGGAATATGACGCCAAGAACAACTCTAGTTTCTAGAAGGCTTACATGCGTATCCGAGTGATGGTTGATGTTTGTGAACTAGTAAAGAAGATGAAGAAAGTATAAACACTTTAAGGTAAATGGAAAGTTGCGCACTTCATGTACGAGAGACTAAGGGTATTTTGCTATCTATGCAGCAAGGTAGACACTCAAATCGCTTCTATGATCAACTATTTGTCGTGCAAAATGGTGATGGCAATTGGGAGTGGGAGCCTAAGTTGAAGGCGTATATCCGACGGGGAGGGGACACTAGCGGTGCAATATAGTTATAGGAGGAGGGCGATACTTGGGAATCAGGTGCTAAGGTGTCCACTACCCAGAATCCAGGAAATTTAATGATAATTCCCCCAACAAATTCAACTAGATACATATGATCAAATAGATGAGTATTTTATTATTAAAGGAAAGAATGTCATAATGTCGTTATATAAAACAAAAGAGTGCAACAACCACTCATTAAGAATGTGGGTCTCATTACTCAACCTGAGGGATCATTGAAGTCACCAACGTCAGAAAATATTGAATCTGAGGTTGATATGTTGGCAGATAAGAAGCTACGACTTAATACCACTATCCCTGAAAACATGGCATGTGACGTGGAGGTGGCGACACTGAGGGAGGAACCCAAACTAACCACATCAGAGTTTTTTTTTAAAATAGGAGGCAGTGGCAACCAGGCTACCAAAATGAATAAGCGTCCTGAGTTGAAACTGTCGTGGTTTAGATCACCAGCGTGCAGTTCCCATCCTTAAAGACCTAGTTAGGTCTCATAAACTAGATATCTTTTTTCCTTTGTGAGACTTTGGTGGCGGTTTCTAGGAAGATAGAAGAATTTTGTGTAAAGCTTGGGTTTGATGGAGTGTTTGCAGTTGACAATGTTGAAAGGAATGGTGGTTTAACACTCATGTGGAATAATTCCCTCACCTGTAAAATTATGATTTATTCTTTGAACCACATCAATGCAGAAGTTTGTATGAAGGACTCCAATGTTTGGTGTTTCACCAGTTATTATGGCCATCCAAAATGGGCTAGAAGAATGGAGTTTTGGGACTTTCTTCGGCTCGTAGCCTCAAAATTCAACTTCCTCATAGTGTTACTGGGGACTACAATGACTTGCTAACCTTTGATGACAAAGTAGGAGGTCATGATCATCCTGTTTTGCTATTCAATAGTTTTAGGAACGCGGTTCTAAACTGTGGCCTTATAAACCTCCCTATTGATGTTTATCCCTTCACTTGGATAAATGATAGAGGCTCCCTTGATGTGATCGAAGAACGTTTGGATCAAGCATTGATTACCATTAACTGGCTCTACCTCTTTTCGAGGTGTAAGCTGACAAACCTTGTGGCTGCCATGTAGGACCACACGCCAATCCTTCACGCTCTTTTTGAAAATGAGATCACCCACAATAGTAAGCCCTTTTGATTAAAAAACTCTTGGCTCTTTGAGCCAGATATTACTAATATTGTCCATGCAGGTTGGCCAAAAGGCCTATCGATGATCTTTGCACAAAAAATAAAAAATGCTCCAAGAAAATGCTAGTATGGAGCAAGAACAAGAGGACCCAACATCGCACTCAAGTTGACCAGTGTAAAAGGCAGATTACACAGTTGCAAGGCAAGAAAGATGCCAAATCTCAAGCAAACACCAAAGCCTTGAAAAGAACATCTTAGCTCCTTACTACTTCAAGATGAAACTCATTGGCGCCAACGTGCATAAAACTTTTGGCTTAAGGATGGCGATATGAACACTCGTTATTTCCACACAACATGGTCGTACAGGAAGATGAGGCTTAAATGAGATGATGATGTCTTGGTTCAAAGTCGAGAAGGCCTCATTTTTCTCTATAAAAAGTGTCTTTTAAAAAAAATATTTTATGTTTTTCTAAACTATATTTTTTTCTTATAAAATAGTTTTATTACTTTTTTAAAGAAATAAATTTTATATGCTTCTTGAATTTTTTATATAAAAAAATACTTTTTTCATAATTATTTTTTAAAAGTTTAAAGAAAGGCACCTAAGGCTAAAATGAGTTTTTAAAAGTCAGATTGGAGACAAGTTAAATTCTTTACAACTAGTTTCACAAAAAATATACCTATTTAGTTCAACCCAATTAGATATTTCAATTTATATTTTTTAGGATTTTATATATTAAACAATTTTTTATACTTGGACCGACCAAATATCGGTCCATTGGCCTCACACAAGTTAAACTAGCCGTGTAATTTATAATTGAAAGGTATTTAATGCAACTTAATTCCATACTCTATTTTTACCGGATCAAGCTGAACAAATTAATTTATTGGTTATATTTATATCTTTCAATTTATGGTTTGCATCACGTATATTTTCCAATCAATTTCTTTTGAGGTTTTGAAATCATCCATTTGATTTTCGTCTTTTTCAACATTTTTTTTGACATGCACATAATTAAATAATAAATTTTTTGTCAACATGCTAAAAAAATTTAATTATTTATCAATTTTGCTGGACCTTATTAATAGTTATATATGTATATGTTGACAAAATTTGAAAGAATGGTCAATTAACTTTTACTTTACTTTGAACTTTTAAGTTAAAAGAGTTATACTCAGCGTAAAATTTTTGTAACCATTGGAGAGTTGGGTAAAAAAAAAAGAAGTAAAAAACGATGAGAAAGAATGTTTATAGCATGATCCATTGTATTGTAAGAAAAGGAGCAATTTTCGGGTACCCGACCCAGACAAGTCAAACCGTGCCCACAGACACGGGAAGTTGTCTCCTTCTCTTTCTCTTAAGCCCTAAAACCCTATAACCACATTACTTCAACTCGCCACTTAGCGGAAACCTCTACAAACATTGCCTCCAAGGTGCGCGCTACACATACTATTGTTTCCTCAACTTTGTTTCCTCTGTAATTCAACATTTTTCTTTCTTTCTTGTTTATTTGCACATAGTTTAGGGTTTTTGAAGCTTTTTTGCTAGTGGAAGGACCCAACATTTGGGTCACAAATTCTGTCTAGGTTCCCTCACATAACTAACTGAAATTTATCGATATTAAAATTCCTTGCGTGTTTAGTTACAATGATGATCTTATTGTGTGCAATATGTCTGTTACTTGTGTGTGCTTCATGCTGGCTAAATCTGTATTATTAATGGCTGGCAGATGAATTTTAACAACGTGAATGTTCCAAAGGTTCCTGGTGGCGGGGTCGCTGCTTTGCTTAAAATTAGCATTATTGGTGGGCTTGTTGTATATGGAGCTGCAAACAGCTTGTACAATGTCGAGGGAGGTCATCGAGCCATTGTCTTCAATCGTGTTGTCGGTGTCAAAGATAAGGTTATTCCATTGTCCATGACTGTTGAATGAATGATTTTTTTTTTTTTAATGTAATGCAACTTGCAACGCCTTTTGCATCAACTTTAGTTGAAGTCTGTATGTACTCAAATGAAAGTATTATGTTCCAAAGTTTAGGTACGGTGTCAACATTGGAAATGAACTTAGAAGCTCTTGCTTGTCTTTCCAAAGTTTTTGTAATGACCTCCACCTCCAGGGTCATTTGAATTCAAGGAAAATATATACACCTGGGACTGATCTAGCTAGCTAAATATTCATATTAAGTTCCAATTAATGTTGTTTTCAGGTCAGGGATGTAAGTATTTGGCTAAGTTGGTCCTCAGGCATAAGTTTTCCTAGATTTAAGTAGCCTTGCTTCTATGAAGACTTGTTATCTTTTGCAAACAAGATAATTCTTCTCCCAAATAAAACATAAACTTTTGTTGAAACCCCACGATTTAGTCATATTCTGTGTTTAGGTTTTCATGTCAACGCTAACACTTCTAATATAAAAGGGTTTCAGCCTTATGGTTGACTAACAATCTAGCTATTAAGCACAAGTTAAAGATACGGTGTCTAAAACTGTGCACTCTTAAGGTCTTCATGTTTTGACAGTTAAAAAGTTGGCGTGTGTTTAATCTAATCTTATTTTGAAGAAATAATCATTTTTTGTCTTTCTTGGAAATGTTTTTGAAAAAAAAGTGATTATTTTCCCAAAATAATCACTTCCCAAGCCCACAGCTAGAGACCTATATTGACTAGTAATCTTATTGCAATTATATCAATATAGTATGCCTTTTGAATGCAGGTCTATCCTGAAGGGACACATATTATGATTCCTTGGTTTGAGAGGCCTGTGATCTACGACGTACGTGCACGTCCTCATTTAGTAGAGAGTACATCAGGGAGCCGTGATCTCCAAATGGTAAATCTTTTTGTTTGTCCTATTTCTTTTCTTATTCTTAAGACCTGATATTGCAGTATGGTTGAATTTGTGGCCGCAAGGAGTCAAACAGGTTATCCATTTTCCTTTTTCTATTCAATTTTGCTTTAGCAACATGCCTTTTTGCTTTGAAGCTGGATTACCTACCCTCACCTTGTTCTTTCCTGCCTAAAAGAAAAAATATGGGGGTAAGGAAAAAGTAGGGTAGGGCTTTTCCATCCCAATTCTTGAATTTTCTCCACCTTTTCTTTTAATCCATTGCAGCTGCTATACAGGTGCACAGTTCTAGTATAAGCATAGTTCTATGGTCTTATTATATGTAAATTATGACTCCTTCCGATATAAGCTGTTGATTGTTAGCATTAAATAAGAGCTTATGTATTGTGTGTTATTCATTGCTCTCATCCTTACCATTTCCTCATTTTCTTAATTTGTGTTTGAAAGCTGAGGTTGTTCATATATTTCAATCATTTTCCCCTTCCATGTTTTGCACTTTGCTTAGTTCCATTGTATTTGAACTATTAAAAATCTATGACCATGATATACTAGATTTATGATAGAAGAGTTACTACCAATTTATTAGAATCATGTAAAGATAGTCAGAGCGTGCTTCATTGGTGTATGGATAGTTGTTTCAGTTCTTTTATCTCCATTTTTTTTGACACAGCCTACAATTTGTACTACAATTTCCATTTATTATGGATTTATGTTTGGTGTAGGTGAAAATTGGACTTAGAGTCCTTACCCGCCCTGTTCCTGACCAGTTACCGACAGTTTATCGAACCCTGGGTGAGAATTATAATGAAAGGGTCCTGCCTTCTATTATACACGAAACTCTCAAAGCTGTAGTTGCACAGTATAATGCCAGTCAGCTCATTACTCAGAGAGAGGTAAATATTTACCAGATTCTTCCCTATCTTTTGTACAGCTAGTAACTGGGCTAATTGTATGCATGCTCTGTTATTCTCAGTTGGAGTTTGTATCATAATCTTAGGAATCTAGTAAATTCACTTTTGGATGAGTATTAAAAGTGAAATTACAGCCTTATAAGTGGGACTGATTGTTTCTAGAACATACTGTTTAACAGAATGTTAGTCGGGAAATAAGGAAGATATTGACCCAGAGGGCCTCCCAGTTTAACATTGCTTTGGATGATGTGTCAATCACAAGTTTGACGTTTGGGAAGGAGTTTACAGCTGCTATTGAAGCCAAGCAGGTTGCTGCTCAAGAAGCTGAGAGAGCTAAATTTGTTGTAGAAAAAGCTGAACAAGACAAACGAAGTGCTGTTATTAGAGCTCAGGTAAAAATAGTTGTCCCATTTTTACATTTAAGAGAATACTTAATATTTCTACAAGTCGCTACCATACTTTTTATTATTTCTGAATTGCTACCAAACCATGCAAATTAAATAAAAAAGAAAATGGATTTCGTGAATGTTACTAATAACTAGTTTTGAACGCTGAGCAAAAAAAAAAAAAACTAGTTTTGAACTTCATCAACACCAAGAAATATTAATGAATTTTCTTCTACTCTCTGCTTCCCTCCCCTCCCCTCCCCTCTCCTCTTGAATGGCCCTCTGGTGGTGATGCATGGATGGGCTATCGGTGAAGGAAATTAAATTTCCTTTTTAGACATAGTTCCTTTCAATATGATGCGGCAGTACTATTTTCTACAAAAGAATACAGAGGGCTATTTTTCAACTCTATTGTTTATATATATATATATATATATATATATATATATATATATATATATATATAACCTATTCCTTCCCTTCTTTTTGACAAACAGGGTGAAGCCAAGAGTGCCCAGTTGATTGGTGAAGCTATTGCCAATAATCCTGCGTTTATCACCTTGAGGAAAATTGAAGCGGCAAGGGAAATCGCTCACACGATTTCAAATTCTGCCAACAAGGTTTACTTGAAGTCAGATGATCTCTTGCTGAATCTTCAGGAGTTAAATTTGGAACCCAGTGGGAAGAGATAGTTGTGAGGCTGAATTTACTTAATTACTTAATTTCCTAGTATTATTCATTTTCACCTGCATGTGCGTTTTATCAACTGTTCAAATATGAGATTCAGCGTCACAAACTGATGGTCATTATCATTAAATGGAGCACTGAGATAAGGGAGGTTCAATCAGGGTTTATCCATTTTCAGTGGTTCTGAATTCTGATCTTGAATAATGAATAGTGGCTAACTTTGTCAGATGTCAAGGATTGGATTTGATATTGATTTGTTGAGGCTCAATTATGTTCCACTGTTGACTTGATTTGTTGACTTTATATGCCTCCATAAGTTGCATATTTGCCCTAATTGTGGTGCTATATACCCTGTTAAAAATAAAATTATCCTAAATTGTAGTATTAAGGGTGTAAGTGTGTAACTTATGTCGATTACTTATGACAAATGATGAGAATGAACCAATACATTTCAAGGAAAACAGAGAAATATTAGAGGG
>PYAF01004757.1:561410-631305 GCA_007407185.1 Glycine tomentella | reverse complement strand
TTAATTTAGATAAATAGCATAATTATTGTTATAAAAACTAAAAGAGTAACATTATTATCATTATTATTATATTTGAATTGAATATTTCTTGTAAATTGATAACAAAATATCATTGCTGAAACTGTGTCAAATTTTGTTATATGAATAGTGTCTGGGATAAAATATATATAGTCCATGTTTTTTTTTATAATTTTTTTCTTAATAATGCCTCTGAAAACATTTTTGAATATATCATTACATTTTTTTTTAAAAAAAATCACATACATTTATAAATATTGCGCATTAAAAATTTGTGTGAATATTTTAAAATATTTTATACTTGAAGGATAAGATGAAAATAAAATTAAAATTAAAATTATGGTTATATATATATAATCATGATCATGTAATTTTTAAACATATTTACCAAAAATTAACATATATCAAAATTTATTGCATTAATTATCAAAATAAAACTAATTTGAATGAAAATAATACTTCATTAAAATACTTAAGAAAGTGTTGTTAAAATTTATTTTCTTTTTCAAGCGGTCTTATTGAAAAGTAAGTAATCATTACTGCCTAACACTTTCATTTGTGCTTCGGTACTTTACTTCCAATTGTTTTTTGCCAAATGCCTCCAATTATTGGACACTACTTTGTTTTTTCAACCATAAATTTATTTCTTAGGTAACGGTTATTTAACGGATACTTTTTTTAAGTTTTGAAAATATTATTTTTGAAATAAAATATGAGAATGTTATTTTTGTGTATTTAATAAAAATATGTTTGATAATTATAAAATTAGTTAAAAATATTTTTTATATTCTCAAAAATAATTAAGATATATGTTTCGTTAAATTATTTTTTCCTTATATTATAATTACTAAAATATTTTTATTATGTTAAAAATATTTTTTTTATAACACAAACAACTTTATTATAAAATCAACAAATAACAAATAAACTACTGTTATATATTTTATGTTCTCATAATAAAACTCTTCTCACTACTCATTTATTATTTATTAGAGTATGACCCGGAATATAAATATACCTATGCACCACATCAGACATAAACAAGGAACATTGGAGGGAGAACCAAACTATTGTGGATAAAATTCATGAAATTGAGTATAAATAAAAATTGACAAGTGAACAAAAAATTTAAGAATGACAAAAGTTAAAAGTGCCATGTTAAATAAGAAATATATTTTTACTTATAAAAGAATTTTTTGTTCTATTTCCTATCTCCTCTATTAGAATTAAATATTGATCGAAATTGAGATTATTACCTACCCAAATAAAAAATATATTTAAAATTAATTAATTAATTACTTATTTTTAATAGGCTAATTTATTACTTCATAGTTCATAATAAGCGCGAAAAAATCTCTCTTATTATTGTCTGGACTAAAAGAATCTATCCGTAAAATAAATGCTCGTAATGAATAAAAATCCTATTTGCGCCTTAATTTGTTCAAAGCAAAATAGAACAATAATAATATGGATGAATACAAGAATGTGATGCGAAATTGCTGGTGATATGAATTGGGATTTTACATATTTTATTATTTAAAACTAAATTCAGTAAACAAAATATATTTAAAATATAAGTTTAATTTGGTTGTATATATTGTAAAAGTGAAGTTTTTAATTCATTAAGCCGTTTACATATTTGTTTTTACTTTTTAGCCTAATCATAAAAAGAGGTTATCTCAGTTCAGTTCAATAGCTTAATTGATAAATGAATAAATTAGAGCAAATATGTGTTAGATATTGTAAACTTATTTAGGGTACTTGAAAAAATTATAAAAAAAAAGTTATTGGAACTAAAAGTAATCAAAATAGACTAATTTTTAATATATTTTAAACTTATTTCAAAACAAACAGACTGATGGTGATCGTCTAAAATAAATATATTGAAAAATATAATTCACTCCACTTAAAAGTGTGTAGGTGGGTTGACCTCGCAAAAATATAATTCATTTCACTTATAGGGTTAATATATTGGGAAATGTTTACATCTTAAGAAGTTAAAAATAACATCTAGATTATTCATATTTAGGGATAGAATTGTATTATTTAGCCTAAAATGTGCATATTTACTCTTAATGCAAATTATTTGATGTAACTCTTGAAGGATTAGAAGTTAAATTAGGTAATTTAGGCTCTTTTATATGAGGAGTCATGGTTAAGGTAGGTTAGTGGATGAAAGTAATACTTGGAATAACGTTAAATGGTGAAAAATCTCAAACATTACATCAAAAGTAATTTCGGTAGACTGAGTTGTCAACACGTCACCTAATTCTGCATCAACCGACAATTCGCCCCTCTAAGTGTTTGTGTTTTATCTCTTTAATGTGTTATGTTTAATTATCTTGATTTATGTTGAATTTTATGTTTCTGCATTAGTATTAGACAAATATTAAATTTAATTAATTGTTCGTTTAAAATTAGAAATATACAAACTTCGAGTACAGTCAAAGTCCTTGTGAATTCGACACTCGAACTTATCATTTTAATTACTACTTAGACAAATTGGTATACTTATCAATGAGTTAACCATTGATGATTCAATGGACATGTTGAGATGAGCCAACCTAATGAGATAAACTGGTCAACATGCATTCAAAAGTCACATTGGTAGTTAGAGGAAAGTTTGACATAATAACAAGTCGAGTCATCTATCTCTCTCATATTTTTTATAATTAATTAGATGAGTTAACTTGATGGGTCGAACTCGTTTCGTCACCCATATTTAGAAATGTGTTACATCAATTTACATTAGTTCAATTGTTACATAGAATGCGCGATTTAAGCGATAACCAATATTTTAGTATGTGCATTACAAAAGATAAAAATGTGTTTTATATAAGTAAGATTTATAATAAATAATCACATTTAAATATATAAAGTATGTTATAATTAAAACTTATAATAATTAGCTTTTTTAACATATCAATTATATTATTTAAAATTGAGTTTAATGTTTATACATTGATAGTGTGTAAAACAATTTTACACTATTATTCTCATAAATCATCGTTTGAATTCTTTTAAAATAATTACTTTAAAAATCAATAAATTTATCATATTTGGTGAATTATGATTGAATGATTTTGTAAAATTTTTTACACTATCAATGTATAACTCTTGTTTCTCTTTAAATTTATGATAAATAATTATATTATGATATAGTGTTATTTTTAATAATTAATAATTCTAAGTTTAAAGAAATAAAAGAGTATTTTTTTTCTTTAAAAACACTATCTTCAAAGAAAAATAACTAAAAATGTTATTATTCGAAAATGATAAAAAAAAACACTTTCTTTTAAGATAATTATTCTAATTTATATATTTAAATGAATTCAATGACTAAAATGATTATTATTGGTTAAATTTAAGTGTTTAAATTACTGGTAATTTCAAAAGCTTATTTAGTTTTTTTTTACTTGTGTGACTTGTGAGTATTTTTGAGGGATTAAAAGGTGATTATCCACTATATACATTAAGATAAGACATGTTGGTTGAAATCCAAAAATTCTTGGGATGCTCTAAAATAACCTTACAATGTATCGAAGCTAGTACGTGTCGACTGGGGAATAACAAGTCAAAACTAAAAAATGAGACCTCCCAAGGATCATAGGAGGCGAAAAATGGCCAATCTGACATCACTTGTATAGGGTTGGCAAAGTGGGTCAGTCGACCAAAAATGGGGTGGACTGGCCCTAGTTACCAAAAATGCGGGCTGGGACGGGTTGTTCACTTTTGTAAAGTGGGTTGAAAATGCTAGTCCGCGCCACTTTAAGATAGGTCAGCGGACCAGCCTGCCTAAAAAATAAGAAATAAATAAATAAAATTATTTTTTAAAAAATATTAAAAAAATACAAATGTGATAATTGAAAAAATACAAAATTAAATAGAATTAAACAATTTAAAACTAATGTTAAATAAATGATGTCATGTGATAATTTACAAAATTGCACTACTTGCAAATTGAATTTATGGATGTAAACTATCCAAAGTGAAATATAGTAGCAGTGAAAGATTATTTGAAAATATCATTATCATAAATATTTGGATATTAAAACTTAGAAGTTAATTAAAATACGTTCAAAGTGTAAAAGAGCATGAATTTCAAAAATATAATTATTTTAAAATATGTTAAATATATCTATTTAATTTTAATATTTAATATTTTAAATAATATTAGTCCGTGAGAGTTGGTCTGCCCCATTTTTTATCAGCAGATTAACATTGTTAACCCTAACCCAACCCACATTTTTTCACGGGTTAAATGGACTGGCTTATCGGATCAGGCTCGTTTTACCAACCCTACACTTATATAATGAGAGATAAACTTGAGACTGATAACGTGTAACGATTAAATTACAATTTTTTTTTGTTCCCTTCGCATTCATCTTTCTATTATCTCTTATATTATTTTGATCTTAAAAATATTTACAGGTAGATAGACCTTTAAAAGCCTCTCAACAATTACTTGAAACTACTCGAAGATTCAATTCATTGGATTGATCATTGATCAATATTAATTATTAAAACATTTGCTTGTCTGTTATATTGTTTTAAAATCTTGCACTTTATGGCATTATCGTATCATCGCAAGAGTATACGACAATAGATGGTACTGAATTTAATTTTTTTTTTTTTAAAAATTGTATATTGATCAAGTTATCTGTGATATCTGTTATATAATTTTTTTATAATTATTTATTATAAGAAAATTTCACATTTTTTTTCATTAATTTTCGCTTTTAAATAAACCGATAGACTTATCAATATTTCATAAAAGTGGCACAAACCTTTCTTTTACAAGATAATAACAATTGCTTTCAAAAATTTTGAAGTGTTTTGATGAATATTACAATTTATTTTCATACTCAGTAAAAGTAACAAATATTCGGTAATAAATAATAAAATTGACATAATAATCAAACAGTTAAGTCACGTGAATATGTTACTTAGGATTGTTATTTTTTATCTAATGTCCATGCGTATAAAAAAATATATTAAAAGAAATTGCATTCCCTTCAATTATTTTCCTATCTGACATATGTTAAAAATAAGTGTGATCTTTATAATATTTTTAAAAATAGCGTTATGATAAATTATTGAAGATCGTGGTGGTGGGTAAGCTAGTGAGTGTGGGGACAAAGAATACGACCGAGGCCTATGTGATATGAGTTGAGATATTGGAATACAAGTTGGATTATTGTTTAATTATCAACTTTCTAGTCAACTGGATGTAGAAGGGAAAAACAAACTTATCGTTTAAACTAGGCTATTGGTATTGCAATTATGATGGAGAAAGGATAATGAAACAGACAACAACAATTAAAAAATAAGGTAAGGCGTTGTTTGATTGAATTGTCAATTTTAAGTTTTAACTTTTTAAAAACTACAAATAATTCTCAGTTTTATAATAATTTGATATTTGTTTTATAGCTTTTAATTTTTCAATCTTATTATGAAAATTTAAATTTAAACAATATAAATTAGTTTATACTTCTTTTTTATTTCAGTATTATTGATGACTAATTTTTTTCTTTAACACTTCTATTTATTATAGGAGAAAGATGTCCTTCTAACTAATTCAGAGAGACAAGTAATACCAAATCAAAAATTATTTTTTTAAAGATCGAATTTAAATAATATTTAAATAATTCAACATTAATTTTAATACATTAACTACTTATGTCCAATCGTTTTATTATTCTTAATGATTAGGATAAAGATTATTAATTGGATAGAAAAAATGTAAGTACAATAATTTCTAATTTTTTTCAAATATTTGTTACATATTAACTAATTTAGTGAATATTAATATAAATGTAAGTGATTTTGATGTATTAGGGGAAATTTGTTTCAAGTTTTTTTAAAGAAAAATAAATTTATTATATTTCATTCATGATAAGAGAAAAGATATAATTGAGAATACACTCAAAGACATTCATAATTGCTAGTATAAAACTTAGATGTCCTAGTTAGAGTATGAACATCTTAGTTGACTTGCCTTCTAATTAAACTTACGCTTCAGTTTTGATTGAGAGAAGGTAAATTTTTATAAGTTGCAAGAATAGAATAAAATTCAAAGTCTCTTTTTGAACGAGTATATGTGACGTCCACCACAGATTTGCAGTCAATTTCTATGGTCACAGCTAGTGAATCCAATGAAGCTTGCATGAGTGTCCAGCTTCAGCTTCCTGCGGTTCTGGTTTTCCATTTGCAGTAACTGTTTTAGCCTTAACAAATCTTTCATGGTGGTCTCTGGTCAGAATTCCAACTCCAAAAACACTACAATCCTTGAATATTGCTGCGTCTATATTAACCTTATTTCAAGTTATGAGATTGTATTATCAGGAATCACATTTATGAAAATATTGTAACTAGGAATGTTATTTTTGACCATATCTAAAAATAAGTTTGGTTAATTTTTAATGTTTTTTAAAATACAATTTAAAATTTAAAATAATAAAATGAAATGAAAGTTATAGTAAAGTTAGAAAATAACTTCCCACATTTCCATAGAAAATAACTTTTTCACTCCCTTAGCGTGAGAATAAAAAATGTGTAAACATGAAAATGCACTTTTATCAGTTTTATGAGAGTAAAATATAGTCAAAAATATTTTTTGATAATCTCGTAATAAACACGTGAATAAATATTTTCAAGAATATAAAAAATTTCGTGAAGTAAACACATTGTAGTATTTTAAATTTAAATTCACTTAAAAATTGTGTGTTTTCCCCTCAAAATTTCCCATTCAAACACATTATAAGGGTAGAATAGAAAAGTGAAAGTAAAAATAAAAATAAAAGTTGGAGGATGTAAATAGGACTTTTTTTGTTAAAAGCAAGGCCTTTAATTTTGGGCCCAAAGAAAAGCCTGCATTTTCAGTCCAAAAGAAGTGGTGTTTTAAAGGGGAAAAAAAGATTGTGATCATGGACCAAAGAAAAACTACGAAATTTTATTTATTCAACGATAGAGTGAGTGGAATGAGAAGTGAATGGGAAATTGAATTACCATGAGCGGTGGGGTGGTTAGAACTTAGAAGAGAAGAGAACTAGAGAAGTGACTTCTTTGCAAAGACAAAGCGAGGGTTTCTATTGTTTTGTTGAGAATTCAATTCAAAGCGTTTGATTTGATGATCATAACATAACACAATGAGAGATATTTGTAGGAATTTCCAGCGAGGCAGGTTATTCTCTTCTTCTTCGTTTCCATTTCAAATGATTGATTAACAATTTTTGCGTTGTTCCCATGCGCAACTATTTTCTTTTGATTCCTCACTGTTTCTGTGGTTCATCTTTGCATTTACGTATTATTATATATGTTGTGGTTCGGCCTTGCAGGTCGTGCTATCATATAGTAAATTATAATCTATTTGATCTTTAATCTTGAATTGAATTTATTCATCACAAGTTTTTAAAATGTGTCCGTGGTTCATCTTTTTAGCTGTCAATATGGAGAAAGGTGTAGATATTTACATGTCCAGCAACAGCGAAAACCTAATGTTAATGGGTTTGGAGGCCAGAGCAGTTCTTATCAACAGCAAAATACAAATCCCTTTGGATTTGGCTCTGGATCACAACAACAGCAGCAGAAGGGTAATCCTTTTGGTTTTGGCAAGCAGAACAGCTCCCAATTAAATGGGGGGCCTCATTCTGAGCACAAACCCAACCAATACAAGGTTCGTTCTCACACTTTTCCTATGCGTATACATGATGTGAAGGTGATTTATTTTTATTATATCGTTTTAGTTGTTAATATTATACTCCCTCTGTCCCTAATTATAAGACCATTTTCAGAAATTTGTTTGTCCCGTCTTATAAGATTTTTTTCTAATTTGTAGTTGTATTAATTATTTTTTTCCCTACATAACCTTACTTAATTATTCTCACTTCAAACATTAATAATAGACAATTATATGGATAGCAAAATAAGAAAAGGATAATTTTGGAATGATACTATAAATAATTGACATATTTAATGAGATTAACTAAATTAACTATTTTTTTTAAGGGAAGTAAATTAGTTGAAAGGGTCTTATAATTAGGGACGGAGGGAGTACATCATTATTTATGGTCTATTTTTTGAGGTGGTTTCATTGCTATGTCTGCTTCTTATTCACTTTTCAAAAATAATCTGATTATTGGCTCTTAGTATTGATGATTTACTTCTGAATCAGCCTTTTGAAAACAAATGGAATCGGCAGTCATCCAATCCCCAGCAGAATGGTGTCAAATCTGAAAACAACTCCAAACAAACGGATCATATGTAAGTATTTATCAATTTGTTCTCCATCTGTCATGAATCATGGACATTCTTCTTAATGTTATTCCCTCTGGTTTCAAATATAAGCAAAACTCAACTAGCTTTACCTTATTTAAGGAGACCATTCCTAAAATACCTTTTCATTTAATTGAGTTTTTTGTTTTCAATGTCTCTCTTTTATATTCTTGATACCAAGTTCCAATGAAGGGTAGTTTAGGAAAATGGTCTATGTTTTGAATGAAAATTGGTACTATTAAATGATTTCAACAAACTTTCTTAATAAGTGTAAGTTAGTTTTCTCTCTCTTATATTTGAGACTGAAGGGAGTATATCAAGTCAACATGTAGAACAGAGATGTCAATATGTCATAATTGCCACATGTTGCACATACACCCTTGTACTTCAGAACAAGAAACATAAAAAACACAGGTCTAAATGTCTACAAAGTACATAAACACTGACTAGCGGTGCCAAGAAAGGCCCAAGCAAATTGGATAGCTGGAGGGCTTTGCCTTTGATCAATTTTGAAGATACGAAATTTGATATCTCATATCTTTCAGTTTTGTTGCATATGTAATGGCTTTCCTTTTCATCTGAAGTGTATACTCCTTTACGTATTTGTCTTTATAGAACTTGTTAAATGAATATCTGTCATGTGTTACATTGCCTTTCAATTAAATAAACTAGCAAAAGAAAATTTTAGTGTCATTATTTTGTTTTCGACTTTTTGTTTGGCTTTTGGGTTTCTTTTGGAGAATACCTTATCATCTCTTGTATTTTCCTTCCTATATATATATATATATATATTTTTTTTTTTTTTTTTTCTATAAAAAAGGGTCTAATGATGGTGATTTTGTATCCATGTTTCCTATAAATGTTTGTGGATTGTGCCTTATTTAACTATTGTGTTTTGCGTAAGTTTAATTGATATACTATATTTAACTTGGTTGATGTAATTAAAGATGCACAGATCCTGAGAACTGCAAGCGCCAGATTGCAGTAGATTTTGAGCAAGAGAAACCTCTTTGGATACTTACATGCTACAGTCATTGCAAAGGGTATATTTCTTTTTAGATATGATGGTTTGAAAACATTAATCAAACTTGTTATTGTAAATAATATATTGTTTAATCATAAGGAAGGTACTACTTTATCACATCATGCAGATAATAGATCATATAAAACAAGTCCATTTTCCTCAAAACCCATACAATTGGACAATGTTGCAAAACATTGTTGACTATTTTTCCATTCACACCTATTTTGACTTCCTTTTATGCAGTGCTCCTTGTGACATTGTTGGTGATATTAGCTATGAAGAATTGCGGGCATCAGCTTATGAGGATGCTAAGCGTGGGATGAACTTGCAATCAATAGTAAGAAACCTGATTTAACATACCTACATTTTGTTCAGCCCCTTTTATTCTTCGATTCCCCCCCTTCCCCTTTTTGGAAGTGACCCTGTTCTCTATCTAATTGTAATTACTTCATTTTTCTTTAATGAGATTTCATTTTGACATTTTCTATTAAAGAAGAGCCTCCTTTACTATGTCTTTGTATTTACATTTGCAACTTCTAGGTTACAGTTGTGCTCAACCATGCATTATGTGTTTAACCTTAAAATATGATGGTGCAGGTTGAGAAAGAGAGAAATATACTAAATTCCAAGTTGGTTGAGTTTGAGAAACTACTTTCTGAACCTTACAAAATACCAATAAGTTCTTCTCTTGGCAGTCAAACACCCCAATCTATTGGAGCCAATGCCAATGCAAATCCGTTTTCAACATCTCAAAGTAATGGCCCTTTGTCAGTCTCAAGCTTTAGCCAACTGAGTACTCCATTGAACATGGGTTTTGAAAGGTAAATAATGACCTGCTCTGCTTGAAAACATTTTCTCCATTTTCAGTTGCTTGGGGTTGGAAAATGACTCAAGGAAAATCCAAAAAATGTAACCAACAGAGTTCTGTGAGCTCCAGTGGATTATGGTTTGTACCCTTTAAGGTATTGATGAGGCCTGAATGCCTGATAGTTTGTGCATTGCATTAGACCTCTACTGTCACCCCTTTTTCTAGAATTCCTATCTACTGTTTGTTTTTGTTTAGGATTATGGTGTAACTGTTAAGAGAATGGAGAAATGCACAAGAGCTTTTATTATTGCCATTTAAGATTACAGTTTTGTAGATGCTATAATACGGACTAGTTGGATATCAGTTTTAAGTGCTGTAGAATAAACTGGGTCTTGAGAATTTGGTGTCTGAAAACATTCATATAGTGGCTCAGTGGTTACATTGGTGGTGCCTTGGAGCCTTGTTTCTTTTGGAATTGGGTGATTCAAAGTATGGTGTGTTCTAGAATGGATAAGACGTAGGTCTGCAATCATTGCTTCCCATGCAATGATTGTCCATCTTGTACTTTCCTTGTCTATACTCTGCTAATAATTTATTTTTTATGCCTGCTTTTCGTCTAATCTGTTTGGAACTCTCTTGTTAGGCCATCTGCACCACTAACAAACACTCTTACAAAGCCTGGTTTCTTTGGAAGTGGAGGTATATAGTTGGTGTAATTTGGATAGCATTATGACTTTATATATCTTCTGTGTTTCCTGCTCATATGCCTGACTGTCAATGTTGTAATAAATACTAGGAAACTCTTTGGCATCCAGTGCAGAAAACCTAAACAGCAGTGCTGTCTTCGGTGTTCAAAGTGGTCCATATTCTACACCAGTGGATTTGAACATGTTTCCAGGCTCAACTCAGCAAACATTGACTGCCTTCAATAACTCTTATCCCACTACAATGTTTCAAACAACACCAGATGTCCAGTTGTCGTAAGTTCATTGTCACATTAGTTTTTAAAGTTCAAAAAGGCAGTTGTCACAATTTAATCAATTTCTCATGTCACTCATTGAAAAATAGTTAAGCTTTCTATTATTGCAAGGCACAATGTTTCAGACCATATGAATTATATAAGTATGACAGAGATTGATTATAACCCAGCCAGTCAATCATTATTGTTTTCACTGAAAACTTTTCAGCTAGTTGCATCTTCAGTTTAAAGAAATACCCGAGCTTGAAAATTTCAATTTTATTCATGTCCATTTAACTGCTCTTATTCCATTTGATTTAATAAAGTGGCAGAACAGTAAATTCTTGAGACAAGAGTCTCACAATGTAACCTAATTGTAAATTTTGAAATGATCATGATAAATTTTTGTGAATTAAGTAGAACATTTCAAGATTTCATCTGGCAGTATATGTTCTACTCTTATAACTATTTTCATGAAGAGATGGACCGGAAGTCTTTAAAGTTTTTGGGTTTTATACCTTTACACTTGATAATTCTCAAAATAAGTTTTTGGGTTCACGAAGGAGTAAGAAACAAAAGGGAAGAAATGATGAATGCAGCAAGCACTCAATTGCCTCAGGAGGTCACTTCCAACTCACTGGGCAATTAATTAGAGCTCAAGAATCATTCTAATTTTTCTCGAAAGTAATGGACCAACTTGCCTCTATTGTAATTGTTTTAATTTGGATGAAGTTGGTTGCATAATTCAGTGATAAAATCTATTTTGTTAAGTCATATGTTTCAGTTCATAGATTAGAAAGATTTTAATGTCAGTAGTGGTGCTTGTAGCAGTTTGATCTTCTGTTTCCTTTAGTTTTATTTAACAATGCCCCAGTTTATACTGGTAATTGAATCCGCTTGGAAACTTAACTTTTGTTAATGCAATTTTCTGATGTTATCTTTATATAGAATTTGAAGAAATTTCGATTCAGCTTTGCACGCGAGTTACAAATACTTTTGTTTCAATTTTTACGATCGTCTATTCCTGCAGAAATATGTCCCAAGTGGAGAAAGTGTCAGTAGATCCAAGTATTTGGTTAAAAGAGAAATGGAATCCGGGAGAGGTAATAGCCTTCTGCAATGCTCTATCTGTTAAAAAATCGTCCATTCAGGCTTTTCTCGAAGACATTTATGTTTTAATAATTTCCAATACCAGAACAATATCTTCCCTAGGACAGATATGCAATCAACCATATATTGGATAAAATATGCAATTAGGATGGATCCCTTGGCTCTGGCTTGTGTTAAAATTACACAGATATCTTTGTCTTGGAGCACTACAATTTGACAGATTTAGATTTACTTTTTGCTGACTATATTTAACAATGCCAGGTTTGGGGACATGTTGGCAAGTGCTTTAGGTGATATAAGCTAACATTTGTTTGTTTTCATTTTATTTTTGTGCTGTCTGTTTGGCAGATTCCAGAAGAAGCTCCTCCTGATACATTTGTACGGTAGACATTTGTATATTGGCACCTGACAAAGCACTAAATACTAGTAACGTTAGCAAGATTTTAGGCCTTTCGTGGTTGAATTATAAAGATCAATAGCATATTTTAGATCACTTCAGTAGTTATCTGGATAGTTTTATATCAATTAATGAAACGCATGAGATAAGGAGGCAAAAGTAAATCCATATTGTAGTTCTTTCATTTGGAAGAAATATCGTAATGCCTTCTTGGAGCTATTTTGATTTCCAAAATTATTTGACTGCTCGCTGCACTATCAGGAATTCATTTGATACGTATTTCATTCACTCTTGTTATGTAACCCCCTTTTAATGCATTACTATACCTTTTTTTCCCCCTTGTAATGTGGCAGTAATCATGCGCTTCTCGAAAGGAAAAAAATCCAAATGCTTTGTTGTTTTTTTTTGACAAATTCAAATCCACGTGATACAAGTTTTGAAATATTGGTGACTTTTTTTCCTCTTTTTATGTTGAGATGGAGGAAATTACTATTTTTATATTTACATTTACATGTCTATGTACATTGTTTATATACTTCATATGTCCGAGTTAAATAGGAAAGTTTAAACCATTGTTTTAATCATGACAAATAGGTCTAAGTTATTATTTTAATTACAGTAACTAAGAAAGTATGAGAATAAATTATGAAAACAATCCTGCAAAGCTAAAAACGATCCAAAATAGCTTGATTCAATTTAAATAAATACCCCAAGCTACTGTTTTCACAGACCCAAGGACCCAATGCATATTAGCTAACTATCAACATGAAACCTAATCTCAAAAGACCCAAAATGGTTACGTTACGGACAGACAGATAAAACTAGAGGGGAATGAAACATTAACAAAGCATTAACCAACAATAAATTAATTATGTCACACGGTTAATTAACTATTAGTATATCTTAGACCTCCACGCTAGTATTATTCATTCAAGTGTTTTTTCATCTATGAAGTTAGTTCTAAAGCAGCATGACCGAGACAGACAGTGACCAATATATTATAAGCATTAGGAAAACGAATTAACAAATTAAAAAACAAGCTCGTCGTTGAGAAAAGTTGAAGCATGAAAACCAAACACAAGCACAGTCAGAAATGAAATGAAATGGTTTGTTAGATGAGATTAAAAACTAAACAGATAATTAATATGACGATACGATACCACTAATTAACAGAGCATCCTCTGTCTCTCCCCACTCCCATAGCCGACGACGAACAGCTCCGGGATTGAATTGGGGAGCAAGCTCACTGCTCACACTTTCCTCATGTTCTCCTTCAAATCAAATGACTCTTCGTTTCTCAACGTTAATATTAGGATACATGTTAATTGAATTTTCATTATTAATCATTAAGTTTTTCTCATGCCAACCTACTATTTATTAGGTTAAAATACAATTTTTATCTCCGTGCTATTTTTTCAAATTTATGATTTTAGTCTCTTTATTTTTTAATTGATCTATTTTTAAAAAATTTACAATTTTAGTTTTTATTTTTTTAATTGATATATTTTATCTTTCACTTTTAAAAAATTTGTGATTTTTATTTCCTTGGTCAATTCATACTTGTTAATTGTGTGTTTTATTATTTTTTAATAAATTAAGCTTGTTAGTAATTAAATAATTTTAAAAAATATTTGTCATATGTATAACAAACAAACAGTTGTTGATCAACGTTTATATAATACATAAATCAACATTTGAAATTGGTCAGAATGACTAAAATTGCTAATTCTTTTAAAAATGGGGACAAAATATTTCAATTAAATAATGAGAGACTAAGATCGTGAATTTTGTAAAAGTGAAGGATAAAATATATCAATTAGAAAATGAAGAGATTAAAAACACAAATTTGAAAAAAATTAGGAGACGAAAATTATATTTTAGTCTATTTACTAATCATTAAGTTTTATTTTAATTATTTCAAATTACGTACTATTACTTACTCATGCTATTTGTTTTTCTTAAAATAAAAACGAAAATGAACAAAAAATAAACATAATAAAGTCATACAATATAATATAGTAATAAAATATTTATAAAAAAATTAATATATAAAAATATTTGCATATCATTACTATGACAGTAGCACCTGTTAAATGCTATGCATTGAAACTTTTTTCATGCAAAATCCAAAAATGATATAATATATTATTGGGTTAAATATGTTTTTTTTTTCGTTTAATGTCAATTTCTTTTTTTAGTATCTTATATCTTTTTAAACCAATTTTAGCCTCTCACAAAGTTAATTTTCCCTTTTGTTTTACCACTTTCTTTTTTATTTTATGCATTCTTTATCCAAAAAACTTTTAACTGTTAGAAGAAAAAAAAAAACCGCAAGAGAATGATAAAAAAGAAATAAAAGATCAGTTTTTATTTTCTTTTATCTTCCGTCGTTATTACTTTTTTGGTTTTGTTATTATGTTAGTTACAAGATTTAATATTGATTAGGCTTCTACTATGGTACCCTAAAAATGAAATTACAAAATTAAAATTAATTAACATACAATAAAAACATGATGTTATATGGAACAATACAGTAGTCAGACTTTGAAGTTGTGCGCAGAGGGGATAGTTTCTACCAGGGCTGGGATACAGTGAAGGCAGTGCACCATGGTGTAACTTGGTGAGGGGATGAAAGCGAGAATAACAGATGGAAACCACCTCAGCAGGGCACTTGGAAATGTAGATGCTGCTGTGAGAACAGATGTTATGAAGCCATGCTTGAAGGTTTGCTGAAGGTGAAGCTTGGGCCCTTTCAGGAGCTATCAAATTTGTCCAGACATTGGGATTAAATTATGTTACTTTTGAGATAGACAGAATAAGTTGCTCAACAAAAGAAGTTTCAGAGTTGGGAAATTTGGTCCAAAATTGTAGAAAGTTTAATGGCAATGAATACAACTTTTTCAGTTGTTTTTGTAAAGAGCAAGTCAACAGTGTAGCCCACTAGCTTATTAGGAAAACATTATTTTTACCTAGTCTCTATACTCGCTGTCATGTAATTTTTTTGTATTGACGTTTTGGTGATGAATGAAATGAGTTAAATGGGTTTATATAAAAAAATACAATAAAAACAAAATATTGAAAAAAATTATATCAAATTGAACGTTTTGTTTGCAGTGATCTTTTATCAAGGCAAACTTTTTTAACCAGATACAAAAAGTTAACCTAAATTTGTCATCTCCAATCAAAGAAAACTAATCATTCATTAAGAATGATAGATACCTTCCGTAACCAACTTTAGGTTAGTATCCATCTGTCAATATCAATGTTCGTCTCATGATGATACAATATATGGATGTACTTCTCACAATAATTATGAGATAGAATATATCAATGTACCTCGCATTATAGTAACCATGAAGAAAACTGGACGTAAGCCTAAGCAATTAAATTGCTAGCAAAGCTATTCTTTTTACAATGACAGTATTTACAAGGCAAACATACTATTAATCAAAGGAATAATAAATTGATCTTATGAAAAAATTTGTAATTCAATTCAAAGTGCAATATCTGATTAGACACTGGAAATATTATGATCAGTGCCAACAGAGGAGGAGGAATCAAGTTGAAATTCAAAAGATTCAGCCAATTTGACTGCATCTGAAATTTTAAGCCGAGTTCCCTGTTGACCAACAACAGTGGCAGCAACCTTAGCTGCTAATGAGCCTATGCTTCTCAAATCTGATATGCCTCTTAAAAGACCATAGAGTATGCCAGATGCATATGCATCCCCAGCACCACAAGTATCAACTGGAACACATGGAGAAGGAGGGATATATACAGCTTCTCCTTTTACACCTATGTAAGAGCCTGAAGGACCATCTGTAACGGATACTAGAGGAACAAAGTGGCTCAGATACCTTGCAGCTGAAGCAGCACTTTCCTTTGCTTCAAAATTACAAAGAGCTCTGGCCTCATCGCCATTTGCAAAGACTAAATCCACACAATTCCCAATAATTTCCCTGATGAATGAAAAAAAAAAAAATACAAATCAGTTATATAAGAAAAAATACATGTGTGTGATCTAACACCTGCAAATATCATTTGTAGGAACAATCTTTACTTTGGTTAATAGCATTTAAGTGGTTGTTCCTACAGGTTTGATGAGGCAATCTGCCAAATTGCCTTTCATTCCCCTTCACTCCTCCACACAGCCTGGTTAGCTGTTGTGCAACCAGGACTCAATGGGAAGTGGATATGTTCTAACATGATAAAATTAATTGCAAATAAGAATTGTGAAAAAAATTAAAGAACATTTAGTATGATATAACAACCAATCATCACGCATGTATTCAGTATTGCCTCACATCAGATTTATGTGGTTTCCTAGATTGCTATTTACCATATTTTACAAAAATGAGATAAATGCCAAAATTAGGGGATATAGTAGTTAGTTTCAGAACAGATGATGTTATTTGCTTACAGCTTAAGTAACTGAAAACAGAACAAACACATGAAAAATTCAGGAAAAATGAAATTAATCACGCCTACCTTATTAAACTTTGTTGCCCTTCAGCGCAACAAAATTTAATTACAAAATATGTCAATATGTTCATGTTAATGGGATGAAAATAACACGGCATGTGAGAATGTAATGGATTTTGCCATCCAGTGGAAATGAATCAACTATTATATAAAAAACAAAGTCAGGTAATAATCTTACCAGAAATCATCAAAGTGTCTCTCAATGCAGGAGACATCTGAAGCTGTTATTGCAACCAAGGCACCGTTTGTCCGTGCTTTCTCACATGCTTTGGTTATTGCTTTAATCGTATCAAGAAGTTCAAATAGATACCCTTCGACGACAAGTATGTTGGTCTTGGAAACTGCACTAGCCAAGGATGCGTCATAGTTAACAGTTGAAGATGTGCCCTGAAACCGGAGTACAGAAATATTAGCATCTACACTATTCATAGAGCTCATGGAATTAGCCAATAAAGGTAAAGAAACTTCAAAAATGCCAACAATATCCTGAATAGACGCTGAAAGATGTCATTTGTAGTGTACTAAACCTGATATGCAAGCATTGTACGCTGGGCATCTGGAGTTGTGAGGACTATAACTGTTCCAGTTGTCCCATCCTTCATTGGTGCAGAAAGAAATTGCACATTTGCTCGGAGTAATTTCTCCCTGAAAAATGTAAAAATAAAATGTAAACAAGCAATATAAGTAACCTGATCAAATCTCACTTGCCCAAAACAAAACTGATGGAATCATTAAATAACATAGAAAACCGTGTCCAGAAGATGAGTATACAGTGCAGTGGTGTTATAAGTGAGACTAGCGAATTGGCTTTGATAAAAATTTAAGTAAAAACTTGGTTAAATTATTATTTTTCCCTCTATTTTATTATTTAGGTTTAATTTGATTCTCTAATTTTTAAAATTGATTCGATTCAATTTGATCCTATCATCTAAATTAAATTGATGGCATTAGAAAATATGCATTTTATGGCGGTTTAAAACCACTTAAGAACGATTTTAAATTGCCACAAAATATGATTTCTTAATGGTGTTGACCAAATTGAATCAATTTGAAAAAATAGAAGATCAAATTGAATTTTAAAAAATAAATTAAAAGACCAAAAAGGAATTTAACCTAAAAATTTCATAGACATTAACACTAAAGATCTATACTTTTTCATGCACTATAGCAACCAAACGTAGTAAGGGTCTTGCTAACTAATGAGTGTCCCAAGGATTTAGAGCACTAGTTAAGTAACTCAAAATAGAAAGTTTTTTTATTTTATTGGAATTCACACTGAAAATGTATTATGTATATTATTGTATCTTATATGATTTGATGAGAAGAGTCTGAACTCTAAGTTGTGTCTTGATGATTTGTTGATGTCTTGATGATTTGTTGAGTTGTTGGTCATTGTCACATGTAAGAATAAGATTGCCTACAATATCATACTTTCGTATAGGGGGAGCTTCTGAGCAATGAATTACTTAGTTTTATATGATTTGATGAGAGAAAGAAGTTTCAAAATTTTATGAAACAAAATAAGCTGCAAGCCCTTCACCTCAACTTAAGTAACCATGGTGATAATTTGATGAATAATAATAAAGATTAAAGAGAAAGCAAGGAACCTGTAGAAGCCCCCCAATAGATCACTCCCTAGACTACCGGTCATTGCGACATTTATAGCGGGAACTTTTTGGGAGCGACTAGCAAGCCTTGCGAGGGCCACTAAGGTATTAGAAAGAGATCCTCCAGCTGCAGCTTTATAGCTGCACCCATCCATAGCCTGCAAAACTCTACCTCTTTCCTCATGATTTACTACTTTCCGTGTTCCCTTCTCTAATCCCAAATTCTTGAGGAAATTATCATCAACCATGCCAGAGAAGTCTACCTAAGACGAATTTTCCAAAATAATAAGATTCATAAAAGCAAAACAAAAAAGAAAGCAACCATTATGAAGAATTAGAATTACCATGGCTTGACCGAGACCCAATACATCCCATCTTTCAGGCAAAACTAAGGAGCTAAGAGATTCCTCTTCTTCTTCGTCTTCGTCGTCGTCGTCGTAACTGGTCCTCATGGGTTCTTTATATTCTGCACCTTCGGGGACTCGCTGCATCGAAGCTGAGGAGGCGTCCCTCCGGTGGCATAAAACAATGTGGGGAATGCGGGGGGCATTTGGTAATTTGGGAAGGAAAGAAGAGAGAGGTGGAGTTGGAAAGAAGAGAGAGGTGGAAAGAAGGTGGGGGGAAGAGTAGATACGAAGAAGAGACAGAGACATGGAAATGGAAACTGTTGCTTTGTGTCCGAAGAGAGACCACGAGGCACGAGCGATGCGGTGCAGTGGTGGTAATGCTATCGTAAGAGAAGAGAGACACGACACAAAGATAAGGAAAGGAAAGTGGAAGTTGAATTACCCTCACCTCTCACAAATTCTAGAAATTCCACGCCACACCACAACATCCTCTCCACCGTTATTCTCAATATTCAAGGTTAACACACACTAAATTATTGATATAATTTTGTTAAAAAATAATGATTAAATATTTAAAATTATGTTATTTCAAATATATATTCTGTTCAATGAATTATTATATTCAATTTCAATAATTTTATCATAAATATTATTTTTTAAATAAGTTTACTGACATTTTAAAAAACATTATACATGGAATTAAATTTTAAAAATTAGTTTATTCAATTTTAATTAAAATTTTAAAATTAATTTTGTAAGATATTAAATCAAATAATTCTACCAAAAAATGTTGTTCAAATGACCTAATCTTCATCCATAGAAAAATACTTATTACACTCCGCAAAAATTTTGTCCTTAATATTGTCGATTTATAGCATACACCGTCTTTGAACGGCCAGGACCAGCACAAGTCCTATGTTTTTTCCCTCCCTTCTGTGAATCGTTAGTCCCTATTCTTGTCAAAATTATTGAACATAACTAATAATTAAGAGGAGGTTTTAAGGCAAAATTAATTGAAAAACGGCCGTTATAAGGGACGTGCAAATAGGAAATTATATTATTACAAAATTATTTAATCTTGTAAAAAATAATAAATATTTATATTTATACATTTTGGTATCGTGACTCCATGATTGACCGTTGTTTAATCTTGATAAATGTCATATGCAAGCGGACAAGTCTAATATGAAGTTTTCATTTTTGGCCTATACTGGTAAAACAAACCGTCATTCACACTACACGATATATTATTAAAATAATATATGGTCGAGATTAACTATCGCTTATCGGGTGAGATGATTTTTTTAAAATGTATTTTTGATTTATAAATAAATTTTTAATTTTGTTTGAAAAAAAATTTATTTTCGACATAAAGAAGCTTTGAATGGTCACGGTCAAACCACGCCTCTTCACTAACGTCGAGGCTACTCGGAGCAACAACAGCAGCCACTGCTCGCCGTGAAAGTCGAACTCGAGATATTAAAACTTCAACACATCATTTATTGTAATTCTTAAGTGCCTTGATCTTTGGAGTCCACAAAAATACAAATTGAACACTATAAAAGTTATACAACCATAACATATACTTCAACGCTTTCGAAGTAGTTTTCTGTTTCCAGTTTCAAAATTATTAAAAATTAAATCCAGATTAAGTTTTGAGTGTTGAGTTTCAGTTTCAAAATTTTAGAAGTTGTTATATGTTGGTGAAGGTAGGGACAGAACGACGCACCAAATGAAGAACGAGAGCAGCAGCGCTTCATAAGAAAGAGGGAGAGCGGCGGTGCAACAAAGGAAAAATGTCGACACAACGGTAGTTTGAATTTCTGCCGTGTTAGTGAAAAGTGAAGGTCATCAGCGTGGTGGTGGATGATGCCGGTGTGGTGGTGGGTGGTGCGATGGATGGTGCAAGAGAGAGAAAACAACCTAAATGATTTCAAAAATGGGTGTAGAAGCTATGAGAAGAAAGAGAAAAAAAAAACAAAAAAACAATTTATTTTTTATTTAATTTATATTTTTTTCTATTACAAAGTTACTCTTATGTTTAAAATTAGAGATACACGGGTAAGGGTTTACTTATTTGCACTTCACTTTAGAATTCATCCTATAAAAGTTCCCATTGGCAAGGGGTCTTCTGTCTTTGGCCTTATGTTGACTTTCTATATTTTATCTATGTAAAGTGTTTTGGCCATTATTTTTCGTAATTTTAGGCGTTAAGGAAATAACCGAAAAGTTGTAGTAGTTTTTCTTTTAAAGTCACGACATACTTTTGAAAAGGTTATAATGTGTCTTAAAAATGCTTTTGATTCTAGACTTTAATTTTTGAAGAAAAAATTATACTATTTAAGAGTTGGTTGTTTTAAATAAAAAAACTAAATTTAAATTGTCTAAAAGAATAAATTATATTATAGAAGGTTTATGTAATATAAAAACTAGTCATCCTTTAATTATAACTAGAAAATGCACTTTAATTTTATAAATGAGTATTATTTTCAAGTAGAGAATAGAGATGGTAAAAAACGGGGTAGGCAAATGAGCCATGGAAATTTTGCTGTTCCCAATTTGTTTGGGATCTCTGTTGACGAACCCTAACCCTGACGTTAATTGAGCATGATCCGAACACGAGTACGAGTGGTTATTTAAATTGAGGAATTGACGAAAAGGAAAGGAAAGGGGGAGATGTACCTGAAGAAACCGCTATGGAGTGAAACGGGGAAAGACGATGGAGGAAGTGCAAAGACAGAAGAAGAGGATCGTGGCGATGGTGCAGTGAGTGAGGTCGTGAAGTCATTGCAGCAACAGAGACTGTATAGAGAAGTCACTCTTGCACTCAGAACTGGCCTCAGAGACGCGCGTGCTGAGTTCTCCTTTCTCCGTGTTCGCGCTCTCCGTTCCATTCTCAAGTTCCTGCGTTCCGTTGCGGAGTCTGATTCAACCATTGACCTCTTTAACCAAACCCAATCCATTCCCCAACTCCAAGGTCTCTTCTGTTCTCTTTTGCATTCTGTTAAATATGTGTTTGTTCATGGTTTTGAATATACGGTGCTGCTATTTGCAGTGGTTCCGGTGTTGTTTCATTACTCGCTCAAAGAAAGTGGGGATGATGATTACAATGCGAAGAAGATCAAGGTAGGGGATTTGAGTCATATATTATTTGGTGTTGAACCTATGATGTTTACGAGTCCATCCACTGATGCTGAAGTTGCGCTCGCTCTTAGAGTCTTGGAAGGGTGTTGTTTGCTTCACCCTCAGAGTACGGCTCTCGCCCATCAACATAGCGCTATTCAGGTCAGGTGCCCATCATATTTTTGTTTACATCTTTTCGTGATTTCCATTTCTGTAAAAACAAACTGTTAGCTACTAAGTTGTTTATGTAAAAATTGCTGCCGCCTTTGCAGGTTTTAATGAATATATTATCCACTCGTGGAGTGCTTGAGCAAGGTGCATGCTTAGATGCTCTAATCTCATTGATGGTGGATTCATCATCCAATCAAATGGTACCCTGACTCTTTCTTGACTTTACATCATTTGCAAATATGTTTCTTTTGTCTTCCTTCCATTCTTTTCTGTTTTAAAAAACTTTAAATATCCTAGGGTCTTGGCTTAGCTGATAGGATGTACTGATTGATGTTCCTCTTGATGCTTATGATATAGTTTGTCTAAGGTTTTGCTGCTAAAGAACATTTTCTTTGTCAGTTCATTTTTTTCTTCAAATTTCTCTCTCTTGATAATTATTTATCAGGATTTCGAGAAATTTAGTGGTATTATGGAAGTTGCTGACCTTCTAAGAGACAAACAACTGGATGAAAATCTCAGGTACTGCTGCTTTTTACAACCAGTCTCATTCATTTTAATGCTCTATAACTTGTCTGATATGGATCTTTGGCTATCTTCTGTAGATAAGTAGTATGTAGGTGCTCTATTCTTGTAGGTCATGTTTGGTTAGTCCTGTAAAATTGTATTAGGTTACCTTGTCATTTCTTCAAGATATTATTATGTAGAGACTTTTTATATGGTATTAGAAGAGAGCATCAGAATTTCTAATTTGGCAAGCTCGGATCATTTGATTATTTATCTTATTTTGTTTCTGAAATGTGAACGAAAATATGAGTGGTTATGATGTAAGAGTGCTGGAGTAGAGGTAAAGCAGTTAGAAAAGAAAACAAGCTTGGCACACAGAAGAGATGAAGGGAGAATCTGCTAAGTAAAGTCTTTCGCCTTAATTCCATTGAATTTCCCTAAACCTTTGTCAAACTAAGAGGACAACTCCAGAACACCTTTTTATCCATTTAACTTGCAAAACCTCAGACTTCGTTAGCAAAGTATACCTTCAAATTTCAGTGTTCCAAAAACAGCCCAAGCATGTTACTCAAAACTGCCAAACTACCTCACAAGGATAAAGAGATCACTATTGGACTATTGGTTACAGTCTTACAGAGGATTTATGATACCTACTGGAATGTGATGGAAAGGGCCTTGTGAGGTCTCTGCACTTGTAACAAGTCATTATTGTTTATCCTATCAGGTATTGTAGTCCAAATAAAAGCTGTAGCCTAAACATTGCTCAACAATTGGAACTTAGGGAGAGGAGAAAGGTTGCCAATAAGAAATTGGGAAAAACATTTACCGATGAATAAACCTGAAGGACCTAACGTCCAAGTGCAGGCATCTGGAGTATGATAGGTATGGAAGGAATCAAGAATCAAGAATTCCATACAAAGACGTCACCATACGTCAAATTAGAAGTCTTTTTCTTCTCTTTTGATTGCCTAATCTATATAAAGGAATTTCTGTAAGTTGGAGTGCATGTAAATGTGTAAACCTTAGGATTATTAAGCATGTCGTGGCAAATTTTTGCCATGGGAAAAGATGAAAATTGGTTGTTTTTTATTCTTATTTCAAGCACTTTGTTTTTCATGTGGTGGCTCGCTATCTTGAGGTGCTCAATTATAATAATAAAGGACCTGTTGTATCTTAGGTTAAAATGTGGAGAGTTTTTGCTGCTGCTCATTGGACATGTCAATGGAAGAGATGCACCTCCTTTGGCAACTATACATGAAGATACAAGGCGTCTTCTAGGGGAGAAATCAGCCTCCTTGATATGGGCAGCCAGTCAGTTCGACTCAACACTAGATCCAGAGCAGAGACTAACAACTCTTCAGATCCAGGCTCGCAGGGTCCTAGAATCATTGGACTTGTACTGAATTTTAAGGATAGCATCTGCAATTTTAGGCAATTGTCATCATTGATTTGAAAATTTTTGCAGAGAATGTGCTCCTTTTCGTTTTCGATTTTTGTATGTATATTCTCCTTTCTTAGCTACAATAATAATTGTTGTTGGAATCTGGTTAAGCTTTTACTATTTTTATTTTAAAGTTGTATGATTTTCTTCTATAGTAAGTATTGATGAAGGAAATAAAGTGTGTATTCGACTAAGTTCTTAACATATCAGTATGTATCTTCCAAACATCATTTTTACTAATGTTTGCCCCCTGGGGTTACATATAATTTACCAACCTCACCCGGAATGCATCAGTTTCTCGGTTACTGAATCCTGTATCGTAATCTCCCTTTGTTAATCAAATCTGAAATCTCTATTTATTGTTTTTTGCTAATAATTGTCCAGTAGTAATGACTAAAAGAGATAAAATTAGATTTTTTATATATTGAAAAATGTAATATTTAATAAGGTTGATATATTCATATAGTAATCTTTAATAAAAAAGTTTTTATTTATTATTTTTTCAAGCATTGTACCATTGACTTTAATTATGGTAATAATTATTAAAGTTAATGTCATCTATATCTATATTTTTAAGATAGAAGCTGTCTCATTTATTAGGACCAATGTTGTACAATAAATTTTAAAAAAGCAAAACTATTAGATGAATGACTAATGCATAGTCTATGGATAATATTTAGAAATGTGTTTGCTGCTGCGTATCCTCGACCAAAATGTGCACACTTGACTTGAAATTACTCACCTTTGTGTTGGATGAAGAACCAAACACAACTTTTTACAAGTTTTCTTTAAAAATTGTTTGTTGTGCAAGTATCTCCACTTTATTAGAAATGCTATACATAAAATACTTCCGCATGTTTCAATAATATTTTTTATCAGATAGGTTTTAAAAAATTACTCTTGAATTTTCAACAATACCTAATTTTGTAAATTGATTGAAATGTATATAAATTAATTCGAATATTAACTAGATGTAATTAAAAGAATCAATAGTTAAATTAGTGTTTTTAAAAAATTAATAACATTGACAAAAACTAAATTAGGTTACTTTTTTACAATATACATTTTTAATTTTTTTTGCAAAAACTAAATTAGGTTACTGAATATTTATTTTAAGAATTGATTTCGATGTTTATTTATTGACAACAATTTAATTAATTTTAATTATCAATAATTGTTGGTATAAGTCTCTTAATCTTAAATAAAATCTCCACTTAAGCCTTATGAATAAAAAGTATGTTGGAGGGATAGATAGTACATCACAATAATAATTAGAGTAAATTACATCCTTATTTTTTGTGTTTTGCTTAAATTTCATTTGATACTCTTTCCTCTTTGCACCCTACAAAAGACCCCTTAATTATTTAGCTCACATTACACTCAGACCCCCTTCGTCCTAAACACCGTTTAATAATTTAACAGAAAGTAGGCACATGCTGGTCATATGACTTTTAATGAAATTTTATGTTTAAAATACCCTCATCTTCTTCCTTTCAATCTGAAAATATTTCAAGACTCTTGTTTCTTTTTATTTTTTCTCTAATTGAATATGAATTCAGCTTTTTGTTAGACGTGAATCCACTTTCTTGGTATGCAGTGTTAACATCCTTTCTTCTTCTTCTTCTTCTTCTTCAATTTTTTAGTTCAATTTTTTTCTCTGATTTAATATGGTCCTTTGCTTCAAAATTAGTGTTTTGCTACTGTGATCCCAAACATCAACACTATTTTAATCAACAATAATAAACAAATGATTTTCAGTTCCTCCATTATGTTTCATGTGATCCCAAATATCAACACTATTTTAATTAACAATAATAAACAAAAGTTTTTAAATATCATAAATGGTCTCAAACTGGTCCCCATTGAAACCTCATTAAAAAATATACAACAATAAAAAATCAAAATTCAATAAATATTCTTAAAAAATAATCTATATACAGGATCCAATAGTCACTTACAAGCAGAACCTTAATATGAACAGAAATCGTAGAACAAGGAGAGAAACGATGAAGAACTTACGAATGATGAAGAGGAATGGAACGTGAATGTCGTGAGAGGAAGAAGAACTCAACTCGCCAACAAGAGGAAGACGAACAGTACTTGTGAATGGGTAAGATGAATGAAATGTGAATCCTAAATTTTGAAATTAATTGGGAGAAAATAATTTAGATAATTAAAATGTAAGGATAATTTCGTTGCTCAATATTTTAATTGACGTTAGTTAAAGACATTAACAAGAGGGTGTAAAAATAATGTGAAAAAAGGGAGAAGTATCAAGTGAAATTTGTACAAAATTCAAGGATGCAAGTGAAATTTAATGTAATAATTATTAGTTGCGTCATGTGTGGGAGTGGATTAGCCTAGCTGAGAAGAGAAGTGAAAAGGTGGGTGGTGTCGTTGTGTGGCAGCGCAAATCAATCAATGAGCATGAATTCTCTCCTAGCAAGCACGCATGCTTCTTCTTCTCCATTATACCAACACTCTTCCACCATGAAACTCAGACTCAGACTCAGACTCAGACTCATACAACCCCATTTTCTTTTCATCTCCTCCAATTCCAAGTCGTCAGCATCTCCATTGGTTGCATATTGTTCCTCTGCCCCTTCACCCAATGAATCCAACCCTTCAGAATCAGACCAAACCATTCTTCCAAACGGCACCTTTCATTCTGAAGTCACAACCCCCAAAATCCCTTCCTTTGTATCTCCTGTCCCCAAGCTTAGCTTCAGCGACCAAGCTTTCTTTCTCCTCGCTTTCATCGCCTCCACGGTATGATCCCTTTGGGGCTAACTTTTTAGGTTTTCGTCTTTCTAAATCTTCTTATAAAGAAAGAGTGTTACTTCGATTTGAATTAAAATTGTTGCTCACAAGATGTTTTAATTCACGTTTCTACAGACCTCAGTGGCATTCGCTAGCCTTGTTTTTGCTGCTGTTCCCACCCTATTTGTAAGTTGTCTATCACATTCTAGGAGGTTGCATTTGCTTCCTTTTGTTCTGTAAAGCATATTCATACATTGAGATTTCATTGTTTAAATTTCTAATTAAGAAGAGTTCAGGCTGAACAAAGTGTCAAGTATTCATACTTGTAGCAAATAGGTTTGCCAAGGAGGAATCGTTAGCTGTTTAGTAAGTTAAACACCAAAAAAGGATTTGGAATCTGCAAATAAGATCTCTTCGACTGGAAAGAATGCTATTGCTAGGCTCAATCGTATTCCAATTTAGATACCCCTTTATGTGACTTATGTTAAAAAGATGTCCTACATATAATGTGGATTGATCTTTGGTTTTAATGTTTTGGTGTAAGCTCTTCCTCATTCTGTTTGATTTGATTCAGTGGGAATTTGACTTGGCTTATTCCCCATGCCTAGAACACTTCTTTCTGCAACAACATTGTAATTCCCAAGCCCGGGTTAAGGAGGAGGGTAATGTTAGGCCCTTGGCAGCCAACATAAACTTGCTGTTATACTTATCAAGGATTAGCCAATCTCACCTAGTGGGATAAGGCTTTGTTGTTTTTTTTTAATCACTATGTTTTCATGTCTAGACATACCATATGTCACCCCTTATTTGTGTTATTTGGATAATTGTTAAACCTAAACAATCTATAAATACTTGTATATACTTTTTCCATTCTTCCTTAGGCAATGAGAAATGCTGCATTATCCCTTTCGAAGCTGGCAGATACAGCTCGTGAGGAGCTCCCTAGTACCATGGCTGCTATTAGGCTTTCGGGGATGGAGATAAGTGATCTAACACTAGAACTAAGCGATCTAAGGTAACAATGATTACCTTCTATGAATTCATTGTTGCTGTGTTTCTTTCCATATATTATGTGTTTCTAGATGTTGGTTATTTTTAAGATTATTAACTGTACATATTAGTTCTGTTTTATGCTAGTTATTTGTACTGCTGTCCTAGAGGCTATAGTGTACCAAAACCTGCATTCAATGCATTCTTACTAGTATCATTAAAGCAGAAATGCAAGAGACAGATATATTCATTAAAAGGGTTTCTCTCATTCTAGTTTTCTTCTTGGTTTTAGTTGCTGGGTGTTGAAAACTCATTCTTAAGAGTATAGATTGACTGTAATTTGCTTAAGTCAATCTGTTTACCCTAAGCACTCCATATTTCTAGCCACAAAAGATTTGTAAATTGTAATAATTTATGGAACAAGAGGTTTCCATGCCAGTGATTTGAACAATTTATAAGATTGTTTCATACACAGTTCCTTTAGAACAGCAAGACATGGATATTATGAACTTACATCAACAGGAATTGGACCCTTCAGGAAGACTTTTCTCATGTCGCCCTGATTGCTTCATGCAAGACTTGTAATTCTTATGATTGGTTTCCCTTCTGAAGTTTAGCTGGTCCTGGGAGAGTTCCTTTTGAACCCTTCTATTACATCATTGGAAGATGTGTTTGGCCGTTCACCCACTGTTTTGTTTATTATGCAAGTGAAAAGTACTGATATACCTTTCAATCTGATAGAACACTATAAATTTTATCAGGAAAGTAAATGATTTTTGAAAATTTTGGACATTTGGCAACCTCTAATGATAAAATAAGTAGATGCTCTTTTATCAGGAAAGGAAATGCTAGCAACACATTCTTTCACACACTCTTCATTATTGGGCGGGGTTTGTGAAACCTACACAGCATTCCCTCTTATTAAGTAGGTCCCACAAAAATTTCACCTAATAATAAGAGTGTTAAAAAGAGTTTGTAAAATAATGCTAGTTTCCCTCTTATGAGGAATTGGTTTTCAAAGTTAGCTTTAACTGCGTTGCGTATCTTGATCTGATCATTTGTTTTTTTGGCAATTAGCCAGGAAATAGCAGATGGAGTCAACAAGTCAGCTCAAGCTTTGCAAGCTGCAGAAGCTGGAATCCGACAGATTGGTTCAATGGCACAGCAACAAACCGTATGTATGTATGCTGTGTCTGCCTAGATTCCTTAATTTTTTTTCCCCTATTAATCTTAACTACAATATTTGGCAGCACAGTCATGTACAGAGAAATAAAAGGGGGTATGCAAAGAATATGGGATTTTTAAATTCGTCGTTTTGTGTGTAGAAACGTTGAGTTTAATTTTTCAATAAGGATGATTTGTGTAAAGGAACTCACTCAAGTGTTACTTGCATAATACACACACCCACACACAAATCAATCATCAATCTCTTTTCACACTTGCATTCATATACAGACAGCTTTGAATTCATTCCATTTAACAGCTAAAACATTGAATTATTAAGTAGTCAATTTTCTTTTAAGTAAGCAAAAGAGATCCTGTATTGGAGCATTTGTTGATACATGGGTTGATATCAGAGCAATCTTATCTTTCTTCTATGCTAGTCTGATTATAGTTTGGTTTGGTTTAATACAGCTATGATTCAAGAGAGGGCGAGTTTGCCCGTAATTTCTTTGCAACCTGCTGTTGCTGGAGCTGCTAGAAAGACTTCTAGAGCAGTTGGCCGAGCCACAAAGAGCTTGTTGAACATCATTTCGGGAAGGCAAGACGCAACAGCAGAATATGATGATGACGTAACTTACATGTGAGAAATCAGTTAAAATGATTCTACTGTGTGAATATTCATTCTCTTTGCTCAATGCTCACGACCCAAATATAGTGTAGGAGGAGGATAATGTAAATTCTGAAAGGATTTGAATATCTTGTGTCGTAATGTATAAGCTTGACCTTTTTACACACGACTCACAAATAAAGGTGCGGTTATAATTGCAGCACTCAGTTGGCATTTACAAACACATGCCATATTCATTGTCTTGCTGAGAAGCAAAGTGCGTACGTTGCAAATGATTCTGTAGCAGTAGTACAGAGCCGCCAAGTTTATTTTTTGAAGCATATCAGAATTTATGTTTGCATGACACGGTAAATTTGATTATTTTTTCTAAATTGATTATTAACTTCATACTAAAACAAACCATTGCACAATTTTTTTTAATGAAATTTATGGAAAAATCACACTATATAAATTTATCACATTTTAAAGTATTTTATTTATTTCTTTTTGTGATAGTTAATTTTTCTCCTCATATACTCACATTCTATTTTTCCACCCCAGATTCTCATTTTCCAATCTCATAAATAAGCCCCGTTGCTTGTTCCACCCACCATAAGATTTGGACAAACACCGAAGCTTAGAGTGGATTCCAAAACAACAATAAATAATTATAATGTGTATTTTTTTATTAAATAATAATGTATATTTTTACGAAGTGAAAAGTTCATCTAAGTATTAGTACATAAATAGATAAAGTAAAATTATGTTAGATAATCATTAAATATTAAAAAACAAGTATTTTATTAGATTATAAATATATTTATAAAAGAATTAAGTGTTATATAAGTTAAAGTGTTCCTTAAATATTTGTTTATTACACAAAAAAAATAATTATCCTACATATTAAACATAAGCATAGTGTTCATAGTCTAATTATTTTAAAATAAAAGTCTTTTCAATAAATAAAATTCAGTTAAATTGTAAAGTGAGTGAGAGGAAGAGAGTTTCATGGGGGTAAGGAGAAGGAAGATGGAGAAGGAGAAGGAGAAGCATTGGATATCGATGTCGAATTCAAAGGTGTGTAAAAGATGCAAGCAAAACTATGAGTTGGCTTCTGAGTTCTAAAGTTACATGTAAAACTTATCTTAATCTATCTATAAATCATATTTCACTTTTTATTACAGTCACGACCGATCACTTAAGTTATATTTTATTTTAGATAAAAGTTTGAAACATCTCATAAAAAAGAAGATAAAAATTTGATGTAGTTTTTGGGAATTTTAATGCACATTCTAAAATTTCGAGACACAAGAAAAAAAAGAGAGAGAATTTATTGCTTTAAAAGTATTTTTGAGTTTTCTCAACTATATATATCCAAAACATGAACATAAGTACATGATATTTTGACATATGCCGAAGTGGTTTTTTTTTTCACTCACAAAATTTAGTGAATGCAACAAGAATAAAACTGGAATTGGTCTGTCATATGACATTTTGCATGTGACAAAACCTTTGGGGGGCGATTATTAATATCATTATTAATGAAAGGAACTGCAGGAGGTGCAGCTAGCAAAACAACCAACTAATGTGTTTGTTTGTCATGAGGGGCGTTGGCTTTGTCTAGTTAATTGAAGTAAAAATAAGAGTGGTTTGAGGAATGAGGCAAAAGGGTAAGAAATACTCATTGGCTATTGTGTGTGTGATTAATTGAATTCATTAATATTAAAAGGATTTGAGAGGGAGAAAGAAACCGAATCTGAAAACAAACAATACAACATGCTCCCCACCTCAGGATGATGATGATGTTACGTGTTTGCTGTCTGTACTTGTGCCAATCTGAATCTGCAATTGCAAATTAAACCTGATGAGTTTTTTGCCATTTTTATTTTGATACCTCTTCCCATGTGCATGCCAGTTGTCTCAAACTTCACAGCTTTGTATTCTCGCACTATATATATTTATATTATGATTATGTCACTTGCACCAACCATGCATAAATTTGTCCATGTTAATGATGTCTAACTAGAATTGCTGGCCAAATATAGGCTGCTGTGGTAACTTTCATAGATTTATGTCATTTTATTATTGTGTAATGTTAAACAATAATTGCGTTGCTTTTATCAGTTTATATATGATGGGGTCAACTAGGCAGAAGACAGAAGTTACTACATAACGCAATTAACATTATTGGTTGAGACATGTCATGTGATCAGTGGCATGCAAACAAAACAACAATGACTATTAACCTAATGTCTCAATATTTATTTTGTTATCGACTACGCACTAGTCAATCAGTAAAATAGATAGTGTGTGCTATTTGGGAAATCAACAAAACCTGCTGGACAACTTGGGGGTTGTACAAGTTCAATTTTTACGGATCACTACTAAAAAGAGGGCAAAGAACTAATGATATAAAGGGGAAAGAAAATATCAATTAAGAATATCTTTATAATGCAAAAATTTTCTACATGATAATCAATTATAAATTATCGTCACTTAATTGAATCCACAAGATATGACACAATTGATAAATAACTTGAATTCTTGAGTCCAAAATTAGATGGTTACCTGAATAAAATAACACATGTTAAGAAAATAGTTTTTTTTTTTTTTTTAATAACGAGTATTATACTTTTTCGAGAGATTACTTAATAACTTTTAGATATAAAAATAGCTTGTACATGTTGTCAGCGAAAAAGATTTTCACATTATTGAAATTTGTTAATTTTTTTAATTGAAACTTGTTAATTTTTATAATGAATACTTGTTGGATGGGGGTTGAACCAGCGTTTAAGTTGAGTAAACAATTATCAAACATGCTGTTACTGGATGCTGCCAGTTTGTCAGATTTGCTGTAGAATCGCAACAACCAAGTAGCATGCTTTTTTATTTTCATAAAAAAAAAATTAATGTTTACTATATAATATTATAATTGTAAGTTGACCTAGAGCTTAATTCTGAAGTTGCATTCAAAATGGGCATAGATGCATGCCTCCGGTGTAAAGTCAAACAAACATGCTTCTCCATCTCCTCACTTTCCAGAGAGACAACAAATACACAAAATTATATATAGATTATAGAGTAGTGTATTTTTCCTATTCATATACTAAGAGCAGTAGATTTTAATTTGTTTTGCATTTGTGACACGACATAAATCAAACTCTATCATCTACTTAGAGTTGTCTATTGATTTTATACACAAATACAACAAATTGTGTGGCAATTCAAGGAAATTATGTGGGGGAGGTATTAGGTTCCCACTTCTAGATAGGGGCGGAACTATCTGTTCCCTAAAGGGGGCTATGGCCCATAATTTTTTTTGTTTACTTTATTTTACATGTGACTTTTTTTTAAAAAAATATTATATTATAAATAACTTTTTTTTATAAAAATTAATATTATTTTTATTTTTAGTTACTATCAAGGGTTTAAGTTGTGATTATGCTGTAATTGTAGAGATTTTCAAAAATAATATTAAGAAAATCGTAGAGAAATACACTTGATGTAGATGTAATTATGTTAAATCCTGAAAAAACTCTAAAATCTTAATATATTGCATTTAAATCAATTTAGTTCTGCCCTTGCTTCTTGAACATTTATACATGAAATTATTATAAAATATAGAGTTGTGTTATTTATACAATAATACTTTTTTCCATCTCTCCTTCATATTTATACAATAAGAGGAATGATATTTGCATAACAAAATTTACAAGAGAGAAGGAGAGAAACATAAGATGTGTAATAAATAATGTCATGAAGAGAGTTTTTTTTTTAATATGTGAAAAAATTATATTAGGAGAAGGCATGCCCTTGCAAGACTACTAAATTTAGTAGGAAGGAATTTACAATAAAATTTATGTTTTGTCTATCAATAGGAGAAATCTGATAATCGATCCCAAGTCACAGTTAGTGTGAACGGAAAATTCGACCAAATCTATCAACCAATATTGAAATGTAATGAAGGGAATTACAGATAAAAAAATGTTGTGCAAATTGTTTATATGAATAACAATTTCATAATTACATCTCATTTTTCTCTCATTTTATCAACATGAAAAACCATTTGTAAAATTTAAAAGAAGTACGATTCAACCATTTTGTACTAAATAAAAACAAAATTCTAAATGTAAAAAAAAAAAAAATATTAACTTATTAACGCTCTCGTCTATCTTACAGTCTTTCATGGAAAATCCTTGAATTGAAGTTAAGGTGAGAACAAGGAAAGGGAGAAGTAGGCGACAAAATGAATTCCAGTTTTCATCCATCATTCATACGGGATATGTCCCAAATTAATTTGTATGCAAAGGTTGACGTTTACCATTAAAACCACGCATGAATAAATAGTTGTCGAGTGAATTAAGTTGGCATCACTTATTCATTCATTCACTTTCAAGTTGTACCTAATTTTTAAAACCACAAATTCCAATCAGTTTTGCCATATCCACAAGATAAAGGATTATTGGTTGCTAGTCAGCTTCTTACCGTCCATACCAAAGTTGATCCCTTGGCAACTTCACTTTTAGTATTAAACTCATTTTGTTTATTGCGCCATTTGCGTAAAGCAGCTAATTGTTTACGCTATTCAAAAGACAACAGTACAAATTCGCAAAAAAAAAAAAAAACTGCACAAAACCAACCATAACAACAAGAGTAATGAGAAACGTGGTGAATTGAGTTGAAAACAAGAAAAGATATGAAAAAAGAAACAAAAAGTACAGATAATGATACATATGTTAACGTGATGTGATGAAAAATAAAGTGAAAATTAAATTAAAAAAAGTGTGTACATTGAGTATCTTTTATAAGTAAATTAGAATGGATAATATATTTTAACATAACTAGTCTATAAGTATATATACACAAAAATGATGCCATTTTACTCAAATTCTTCCGTGTGAGTGGAGAGGAAGAGGAAGAGGAAAAGATTGGCCTTAGCTAAGCTTTAGAGAAAGAAATTAAGTTTGTAAATAAAGAGAAAACTGAGAGAGGGGAGAAAGGATGAAAAAATTAGTTTTTAATTTATATAAAATTAATTTACTAAAATAATCTTATTAACTATATTTTTAAGTAAAATTCATCAACCTCATTGAGTTGATTGAGTGAATAAGATAGTCTCACACTAGTCAGGTAGGTTTGAGTGTTTGATTGGATAAAAAACTTTTGTTGTTTGGTTAAAATTTTTAGAAGGTGATCCAAGGATTGAGACAGGAGGAAAGAGAGATTTAAAACATTTTAATTGTAATAACTAAAATGTTTTTATTTATGTTTTGAAACTAAAAATTATAAAGAATGATTTAATTTTTAGAAGGGGGAGGATGGAAGACGGATATATAACATCTCTCCTTTATATCATTGTTTTTTTGCCCTCTAAAAAAGGTATTCTAAAAATGACTTTCTATACTTGCGTACAACTGCTATAAACCATAGTAGCAAAATCATAGATTATTGTTCTTTTCCAAGCCATTCCTTCATTAAGCTTGTAGATGTACTCCAATTCTTGTGTCCTTTTTGCTATGTTTTAACTATGTAAATGGTCTTAACTACACAATATCATTGCCACTGTGTTGTTCTTCTTGAAACTATGTTGTTGTAGATTCTAGAGTTATGAGGACATTTTTCAACAAAAAGAGAAAAAAGATATACTTATAAAAGATAATATCAAAACGAATTCATTAATTGTGATTTCAAACATAGATTTAATATGTAAACTAATAAAAATCATAACATGTTACACTAATATATCTAGTGTTATTAGTTACATAAAGTTGACTACTAAACTAACTTAACACACAATCTTCAATTTTCAAGACTATTTTAAAATTATTTTAGTTATTAAGTTGTCAATATCTTATTATTTGGGTGATTAACAAGGAGCAACAATAAACCATTTAAATATAAAGTCACACTAACATCATTAATATATTGAAGATAAAGGAAAAAAATTAATTCAAAATATTATTTTCAAGAATATCATTAATTTAAAGCATCCTACAATTTCAGAAATTACAATAATAATAAACTTTTTCCATAAAAGCATTTTCAAAAAGCCGTTAATATATTATGATTGAACATGTATAGAAGCTTACAAATTTAAAATTCTAGATATTACTTTTTTAATTAAAAATATAATAAAAAGAAAAAGCAAAGTTAGCAAAAGAAAAATCATGCATGCATATTTAAACTTCAATTTCAACATTAACCTTAATGTATCTTTCTTGGATTTCTATGATAAAAAAAATACTACTAAATGGAAGGTAAACAGTAAAAAGTAAAAAACTTTATTGGTACTTATTTTTGAAATTGACGTAGCCGTTTTGTATTTGGAATTCACAGGTGGTTTTACTTTACCTCTGAAAAAGTTACTCATGCCATTGACAGGAAAAGGAGAGTCCATGATAGATGATAGGGTTACTTTTGTCCATTCATGAGAAGAAAAAACGGTTAACAATTAAATGAATAAGAGAGAGAATAGTGTGGGCACTCTGGAAGAAGAGAAGAGAACCATGAACCATCTTCTTCTCTGTTGCAAAAGCAAAACAACACCCACTTGTTCTCCAAAATAAATCTAAAAAAATCTGGAACTTCCACTGATCCATAATTTGTTGCCGTTCTTCCTTCGTACAATGTCAGAACTACTCTAGCATTCCCAACTCTACAAACGCATCATCACCTTTTTGCTTTTTTCTTCTTCTCACTAACTCAGACAACTACCATGGCTTCAAAATCTAGGTTAGTGAACTTTTTCGGTGTCACTTGTGAAGATCTGATTTCGGTTTTCATTCTTTTTTTTTCTTTTTCTGCTTGGTGAAGTTTGATCTGGTAATTGTGACTTGCTATTATTGGGTTTTCTCCATTTTTTTAATCTAAATAAATTTCATATTTATATGTGTTGAAATTTCGGCGTTTTTCTACTTGCAATTCACTACTGGATTTCGCTTCTTTTTTTGTCTCGATTTTGTACAATTGTGTTAGTTCAGGCTTATTATTATACATCATCAGTATCTGCTCTTCTCGCCCTAATTTTCGTATTGGTAATGATTCTGGATGCGCTTAATTTGGCACAAGAGTTGCTTTTTATGACTTAGATCCATCTATTTGCTTATTTGGTATCTTGTACTGTATGTTCCATTAAATGCATTATTATTGATCTGGTGTTGTCATTTTGAATTTGATAGACCCAATCTATCTGAAAATTCCAACAAAGGATCAATTGCAACTCCTAGAGTCAGTAAAACTAGCAAACTAGTATCCAAACCAGAATCTGAGTCACCATCACCTTTGCAAAATTCACGGCTTTCTGTGGAACGATCACCACGGTCTGTGAATTCAAAGCCCACTGTTGATCGGAAATCACCAAGACCCTCTGCCAACCCACCTGATGTAAGTTACAAATATGCTCTTAAGGTCCCATCTTTCTTTGAGATTTTAGTCATATTTTTCTATATTATCAAATAGCTGCAGCACTTTAACTGTTTTCTTTATTTTCATTTCTAATTTTTTGATCAAGCATTTTAACTTACTAACATCTCAAGTTGCCTTTAAACCTTTTTTGCTTGAGGATGGATCTCTCAGCCAATTATTGCCAAACTGCTAATTATTTGACATTAATGCATGACTTCTTACCCTTTGTTCTGAGATGTTCAATATCTGGTTGGAAACTGCTGGGGATGTTTCTTTCATTATTCCTTATAGCTGATTTACAAAAATATTTTAACTAATGTTGCTTTGCTTTAAAGGGTGTCTGCACTCTGATCTTTGGGTATATATTCCTTGGTTTTGTCAGAAACAACCCCCTAGAGCTGCAAAGGGTTCCGAGTTGCAGAATCAATTGAATCTTGCTCAACAAGACCTAAAGAAAGCAAAAGAGCAGCTTATTCAGGCTGAGAAGGAGAAGCTAAAAGCAGTCGATGACTTGAAAGAAGCACAAAGAGTGGCCGAGGAAACAAATGAGAAACTCCGGGAAGCATTGGTTGCTCAAAAACGGGCTGAGGAGAATTCTGAGATTGAGAAGTTCCGAGCTGTGGAATTGGAACAGGCTGGAATTGAAACTGTGAAGAAGAAGGAAGAAGAATGGCAGAAAGAGATTGAAAGTGTGAGGAACCAACATGCGTTGGACATGGATTCTCTTCTCTCCACTACTCAGGAGCTTCAGCGGGTAAAACAAGAACTCGCCATGACTTGTGATGCAAAGAACCAGGCATTGAATCATGCTGATGATGCAACTAAAATTGCCGAGATTCATGCAGAGAAAGCAGAGTTTTTATCAGCTGAATTGATGCGATTGAAGGCCTTACTAGATTCAAAAGTGGAAACAGAGGCCAGCGAAAATCAGGTTATATTGAAACTTAAAACAGATATAGAAGCTCTCAAGGAAGAACTTGAAAAGGCAAAGGGTTACGATGATAAGTTGTCAGAGAGAGAATCTTTTATTGAACAGCTTAATGTGGAGCTTGAAGCTTCAAAGATGGCTGAATCTTATGCACGTAGCCTGCTAGACGAGTGGCATAAGAAGGTTGAGGAACTAGAAATGAGGGTTGAAGAAGCAAACAAGCTGGAGAGATCTGCATCAGAGTCTTTGGAATCTGTAATGAAACAGCTAGAAGGAAACAATGATTTGTTGCATGAAGCAGAATCTGAAGTTGCTACTCTTAAAGAGAAGGTGGGATTATTAGAAATGACAATTGGGAGACAGAGAGCAGATGTTGAGGATTCAGAACGCCAACTTTGTAAGGCTAAGGAAGAAAGTCTTGAAATGTCAAAGGAAGTTGAGGCTCTGACATCTGAACTTGAGAAGGTTAAGGAAGAGAAAGCACAGGCTTTGAACGATGAAAAGCTTGCTGCTTCTAGTGTGCAGGCCTTATTAGAAGAGAAAAACAAACTTATCGGTGAATTGGAGAATTCTAGGGATGAAGAAGAAAAGAGTAAAAAGGCAATGGAAAGCTTAGCTTCTGCATTACATGAAGTATCTGCAGAAGCTAGAGAAGCCAAAGAAAATCTACTAAACATCCAAGCTGAACGTGAAAGCTATAATGCCCAGATAGAAGACTTAAAGTTAATCTTAAAAGCTACTAATGAAAAATACGAGTCCATGCTTGATGAGGCACGACATGAGATTGATGTTCTTGTATGTAGTATTGAAAATTCTAAGAGTGCCTTTGAGAACTCCAAGGCTGAGTGGGAGCAGAGAGAGCTTCAACAAGTCAGCTGCATAAAGAAAAATGAAGAAGAGAAGGTGTCCCTGGAAAAAGAAATAAAAAGATTGCTTTATTTGCTTAAAGAAACTGAGGAAGAAGCTAATGCGAAGAGGGAGGAAGAAGCTCAGTTGAAGGAAAATCTGAAGGAAGTTGAGGCTGAGGCAATCCAACTGCAGGAAGCTCTTAAGGAAACAACAGCTGAGAACATGAAATTGAAGGAGAATTTATTGGATAAAGAAAATGAGTTGCAGTGTATGTTTCAAGAAAACGATGAACTCCAAATTAGGGAAGCTGAATCTATCAAGAAGGTGGAGGAGTTATCTAAGTTGCTGGAAGAAGCTACAACCAGAAACCACCACACTGAGGAAAATGGGGATCTTACTGACAGTGAGAAGGACTATGATTTGCTTCCTAAAGTAGTTGAATTTTCTGAAGAAAATGGACATGTAGGAGAGGACATTTCAAAGGTAGAGCTTTCAGTGAATCAGGAGGAACTCAAACAAAACAACATACAGGAAGATAGCATTCTGTCCAACAAGGCTGAAAAAATTGAATCTCCCAAACATGAGGAAGTGAGTGGAAAACTGGAGGAAGATGAGACCAAAGAAAAGGAGGGGAGCAAAGCAAAGGATGATTCAGTAGAAGTTGAGTATAAAATGTGGGAGAGCTGCAAGATAGAGAAAAAGGAGTTCTCGCCGGAGAGAGAAGTAGAGCCTGAATCATTTGAAGAGGAAGTTAACTCAAAGATAGAAGAAGGTGTTGAGAGCTTTGATAAGATAAATGGAAATGCTGTAACAGAGAACATTGATGAGAGTGGGAGCCCACCATCAAAACAACAACAATTGAAGAAGAAGAAGAAGCCTTTGCTTGGCAAGTTCGGAAGCCTGCTCAAGAAGAAGGGTGCTAGCAACCAGAAATAGAACTATATTCAACTATGGTATGGGAGGTACATTGAACATTCAATTGTTTGCATGTGTTTGCTTTTATGATTTTTGCTTCTCAGAATAGAATTTTTATGGAATCACGAGGCTTGTAATATTGTTTAGCATTTTTTCGCTAGTGCTTCTTTTGGATTGAGGTTCTCCATGTTAGTGGCAAATTGTATGTGATGCAGATGCAGACTCCCTCCTTTTTTTCTCCCATCTCTGTTCGTCCCTTGCCCTCCTATCTAGATTTGACGACAGAAGTGGCAAGTTGGATTGTATTTTTCATCATCCCAAATTCAAATGAAAATTCAGAAAGTTTGAAGTTTCAGTTCTGAGGCTTACTTGACATATAATAATGATCATAATGTTATGTACCACGTTGCTGTTGGAACTTGGAAGAAGCCTAGAGGGCGTTATTTCCATCTCTTTCCCATTAAATGTAATGTAAATTCAACTTGTAATTAATTCTATCAATATATTACTACCTTAATATAGAATTTGATATTTCCACTTCAACATCTGTTGGTTGTGGTGGCTGCCTTTACTCTGGCCATTCTAGCAAATGGATTTCTAATCTCACAAAACTTTTTTTTTTTTTGTGAAGAAACTAATCTCACAAAACTTAGATATATATAATTGGTACTGTTTTTTTAATCAAAATTGACAATGCTGTTCCTATCTCAGTAACCAAAATTGGCAGCGATAATGTCAATTATGATTCATGTGTGTAGTGTAAGTAACCCTTCTCTTTTAGACAGTGTTTTCTGGTATCTCCGATTTGTCTACCTTTTATACGCAAGTTTTTTCATCTGTATTAATATATATGTACTATCATTTTTTGTAATAATAATAATAATAATAATAATAATAATAATAATAATAATAATAATAATAATAATAATAATAATAATAATATTAATAATATTAATATTAATATTCCATTACAATAGTGATATTTGTAATTAATTAATTAAATACTAATGATGTTTTAAGAAAAACAAATTATATCTGCTAACAAATAATTATATAAGAATAAATAATATATGTATAATGTAAATAACTTTTTTACATTGTTATTGAATTATTACAAATCGTCTATATAATAAGTTTAATGGATTTTATAATGAGTATTGAGTCATATAGATGATATTTAATTGATTAATAATATGTAAAATCTTTATATAATTTGAGTGAACCTTCCATTGTACAATGGAGGAAGTAATACGATTCATGAATTGTTTTTCTTTGTTTGTTAGATCAAAATCAGTAGAAATAGTCTCACCTAACGGATAACAAAAACTCGTCTTTTTGCCAAATGGTAGATTAAAAGGTACCACGTTATACGAAAGATTTTCCATGCTGCTTTCTAAGTCTCAGTGTCAGCAGAATTATTGCATAAGTAACTCGGTATTTGGGCAACGTTTTCGTTAAGGTTTTGAGAAGTTTGACTTTAATTTATCTTCCTTTTCTATGTTTTAAAACCTCTTTCTGCTCCAAAACTAAATGGGTCATTTTCACAGTTTTGTATTTTGTGTTAGCTTAGTCCCCATAACAATTTGTCTTTAATTAGTATTCAATCATTTTTTGCCATTCTTCAAGTTTCAAAGTCTCCATGCTGTTCTATTAATTTGTTCCCCTCTTTTGACTCTTGTTTCTAAGGTGTTAATTTCAAGTGGGAAAGATAAGATAGACAACTAGAGCACATATCATTCTCATTAAAGATGAAAAATGAGTTAGTGTAGGTTAGATTTTACAAAGTTTAACTTTGGTATATTTTTCAAATTTTTTTTTGTAACAAGAGATAAAAAAAGCAAAAAGACAGAAAAAATATTATTATTATTTTGAATATAACTTAATAGTCTTAAAAAATATTTTAAATATTAGTGAAAAACCTATCTTTATTTAAATAAGTTGAATTTTGGCAGAAAGTTGATGTGAGGTTAAGTCATAAACCACGATCGGTCACCCTTATTTCTCATTTTGTTTTATTTTCAACCATTCTAAGTATAGAGACTCTAGCTTCCATCACAAATAATACTATTATTTTAAGAAAGAAGACGCATATATTGAGTGAGTTGGACTTATGTGCTGCAATTAATGGACGAGGAGGAATAAGAGAGAATTTTATTTATTCTGTAAAAGAAATTACAATCTCCATGTTGCATGGTTCGTCTATACAAAATATAATGATTGAATCTAAGATTTAATCCAAGATTTAATACATCTTCAAATACACATGAACCAACCAACTACTATTCTAAATTAAACATTATGTGTTGATCCTCGAGATCAATGATAATTCCTATTATCGCAGTGATAGACCTTGAATGCCGTTGTCTTTTAAAGAGACTGTCCACTACTCTTGGCTGCAAAAATAGATAGATAGAGAAGAATAAGTATATGTCGTATCATAAATAAATAGAATTTATAAGAGAAAATAAAATCAGAACAAGTGGATTGGATGAGCTAAAAAGAAAAGCAGATCAATATTAATTAATCATAAAGGTTACTTACTCTATCATTAGATCTTTCCAATAAGCATCGCTTACTTCCTCATACATGAAATCTCCCCACATTTCAAAGTTGTTGGTTGAAGTGGAAGAAGGGTCAGAGCACTCGTTTTGATTTACCTTGTTTTCCATTTTCATGACATGAGTGGAACGATATTCAGGTGAGGCTGAAACTAGATTTGGAAGAGAATTAACAAATGCTGTTGTAGAAGAATATGGCGCATCAAGCTTTTCAGATTTTATGCTACTACTATTAATGCTTCCTCCATTGGGTAGAGTTTGCTGCTGATGAGGGGCTTCAAAGCTTTGGAAATTTGGCTGATTCTGAGAAGGAAAACCATCAGTTGAACTACCATTATTGTAAAGGTTTTGGAGCTTAGACTGATTCAACCCCAAAACTTCATTTAGAAAACCATCTGATGGTCCAAATGGATTTAGTAGGTCCAAGTTTGAGGCAGGAACTTGAAGTATGTTCTGCAGCAATTGGAGTTTGGCATCTGATTGTAGCCTTAGAGCATTATTAGTACTGTCCCAAGTGTTTGTGAGAATATTACTCACAATGTTTGTAGCAGCCAGCAACTGTTGGAGATTAGATAGAAGATTGAGGTGATCTGATCTTGGACGATGAGTCACTGGATCTAACCCCATTTGCAGAAGCTTTTTCTTTAAATGAGTGTTCCAGAAATTCTTAATTTCATTATCAGTTCTACCTGGCAAATGACCTGCTATAGCCGACCACCTAATATATATTGGAAATAAATAAAAAATCATTTTGATTATTATGTAGTATTATATATGAAAAATATTAACAAAACATGTACATATATATAAGCCTAACTGGGGAGATGTTTCATTCTAATTAAGCTTTCCATTTAGTAATGAAATCAATCGAAGGAAAAGTAAGTAACTTACTTATTCCCAAGAACTGAATGTAAATTAATGATGAGTTGCTGTTCTTCCTCAGAGAATTTTCCTCTTTTGATATCAGGCTTCAAATAGTTAGTCCACCTTAGCCTGCAACTCTTCCCACACCTGTTCAACCCTGCAAGTTTTGGAAGTGCTCTCCAACTCCCATGCCCATGTTTCTGAATGTAATCCACCAATATTCTATCCTCTTCTGGGGTCCAAGGCCCCTTCTTCAAACCATTTTCATCACTACTGCATGCATACGGTGTTCTCCCCATCATCACTCACGCTATATAGCTGCATAAACATGCATGTTAGAAATTAAATACTATAAGAATTAGTTTGATTCATGGTGTAGATAGCATGACAACAAATTATAAGAGAGCGAAAGAATTCATACCTTCGATTGAGTGTTATGAAGTGGAGAATGAGGCTATATATAGACTTTCAAGGAACTCTGTTGGAAGTTAATTGGATATTTATCTGAGGCTGAGAGGTGGTTGTTAATATATACCAATATAGCATGGCGATGTTTGGAATATATAGCGCTGCTTAATTCAATACTTGTTTAAATACTATGCTATGACAGAAAATTCCGAGTTTGTCCTGTATTATACATAAGGATATCGACCCTGAAAGACATTCCTTAGAGTAATAATGTTTATTTTCAAATTTCAAAGGGTGGACGTAAACATGATTAGCCACACTCATTAATTTTCATTTTTCAACTACCAATATAGGCATTAGGTTTCATAATTATAGCAAATATTATTAATTTTTCAAAATAGAGAATGTGTTAATTAGGAAAACATATATATAAGGTATGCATATGTGAATATATGTAATATCATCTTCTATCTATACCATGTATAAGCTAGTTGCCTAAACAAAAGTGCATAAATAGCTTCTTCTCTCCCTTGCTAGTTTTGTCTTTACTTAAATTTTCATGTCTAAATACTTTTACTGTTTTACATTGACGAGCATGAAAGTAGCCACGTCAAGTGTCAACGTTAACTCCATCTCCATGACATATTGCTAATTATATACAGAAAGAACGTAAATAAACCAAGAAATTGAAGGAATAAATTTCATATTTTCAACGTGACCTTGGCTTGTCCAACAAGAACAAGGCACAATAAGGCACATACATACGTATAACAATGGTCACCTTGGTGAGTACTTAATTTAGACCAAGATCGGAGGCAACACATCAGCAACAAACTTAAACTACCAACAGAGGTAGGTTTCCACGTGGCATCCGCTTAGCAAGTTTGAAGCTCACTTTTCATGGCCCGTGTGGAGAAGAAATCTCCCTCTCTCTAAAAATATCGACTATGTATCACATCGTCCTGTTCATCTTGTATGCAAATCAAATTAAATCAATGTACGCAAAACTAAATAGTCCCTCTGTGGGACCCCAACAAAACCCTAACGCATTCCTAACGATTAACTAATTCATATTTCTTTTTTTTTATACAAATGAATTCATAATTTCGTATCACTGCAAATAAGTATCACTTGTATAAACGAAAACAAAAATACAAACCTTAGGATTGTTTACGTTGATATTATTTATTTATTTAAAATAAATTAAATCATTATTATTGATATTGTGGACCTACATTAATAATATGATATATTAACTATATACAAGTATATATTAATAATTTATACCGATGAAATTATTAGTTAATATAATGAATTATACTATTAACATATAGTCATAATACTTATATCATAAATTTTAATTTCCATAAGATAAAAGGTTATATCTACGAAATAATTAGTATGAGACATTTTTAAATAGTGTAAGCACTTATCTTCTTTTTTTAAAACGAGTGTAAGCACTTATCTTATACATGCATAGAATAGTGAAATCATGTTAGCTAAAAATTATTAGGTGATTTAGAATAATTATAATTCTTACTAATTTTATGACATAAAATTAGGTGTTATTAATTTGTTATAAATTGAAAAGTTTAAATATATGTCACGTCAACATTAGCCGAAATTATGAACATCTAATTACTTAATAATTTCTCCTTGATCCATGTCTTAGTTCTTCAATCCTAATGTATGGGTAGCTAAAGGTTGTTTTTACTAAAAGTATATGAGAATGTTTTAGGATAGTCTATTAAAAAATTATATTGTTATTACAAATTATTATATATAATAAGTTTTATTGATATTTATAATAAATATTTTAAAGTAATATTTTTTTGGTGGTTAATTGTATATAAAAAATCTATATTGAAATTAAGTGCATGATTTAAAGTTTAAACTCTAATATAATTGATTAGACTTTAAAAGAAAGAGATTACTTTTGAAAATGTAAAAAAAAAATTATATTATCAATCAATAAAAAATTATGGTAATTATCATTAGATAATATTCAAATTAAAAAACACGCACAAGCTTTTTAAATGGTGATACGACCACTAACTAACTTGTAATCTTAATTATTCAAGTATAATTGTATGATTTAAATTTATAATTTTTCTTTCTTATAATATTAACCAAAGTGTTCTCACCGCATATAATTTAAACAAATGATAAGATTAAAATTAATTAAGTAATCTTAATTATCTTTGTGCAATTATATGATTAAGATTAATTAAGAAAATCCAGTTCAATTTTAAATAAAATGTGTGAGTATTGTAAATGCAGAAGTAGCATGTTCCATTACTATGAATAAAAAAAAATGATTAATACTAACTTCTTTGTATATAACGGCACGCACATTCATCCCTACTTACATAATAATTTCCATGTAGATATATAGAGACATTTTGGACGAGATTGCAAAATGAAAATTGAAAGTGCCTGCTTTGGATCGATGAAATTTAGCCAAAAAGAAGCTAGCAAATGCTAGATGCGGCTGCTTCTTATTCAATCTTATTAGGTATGTGCAAGTGAATGATTGCTTATGTATGTTCATTCCTCCACCATTTTCATTGCAAACAATCATGACAAAGCAGTCACGGTCAACTCCTAATTAGAAAAAGATTATGCGTATATTATGTAAATTAAAAGAAATGGTAAAATGCTACTATTTTCTTTTGTCTAACAGATCTCTTAGTTTTAAATTAATTATTTGACGAACCCCTCAACCTTTCTAAGATTAGGTGAGTGAGAGAATAAAACAATAACTTACTAATAAATAAATAAAAGCAATAACTTAAGAATGCCGTATAGCGTCCCCAATTGCAATTCCTTATTCATTCACAACAATTCGTAAAGGTAGAAGTATTATTTGACGCTAACAAAAGTTGGTCACAAGAATCGTATTCATATCTATAAGCACATAAGTTCAAATCCCATGGTTAATTGTGATGATTTTATTAGTGAGCGATTTACATGTATTTTTTTTAAGGGTTCAGTTAATCTTGAGATATGTTTTTATTAATTAACAATCTGTAAGTATTTTTATAAGTGTTTAATAAACTTTGAATATGTTAAACTCTAGAAATTCAACTCACTTAAGAGAAGTATTATATATGTATTGACTACGTACAATACCATCTATACTTAATTTGCTGTTTAATATTCGATCAAATTCTCGATCTCATACTCTACCCATTGGTCTAAACCGTCTAAGTCGTCGTCTTTACATCTGTATTACCAAATTTTTTCTCAATCATGTATAAGTCTGAATATCATCAAGCTTTTCAACAACAAAAAAGAGAGTCGGAATCATCAAAATCCTGATGCAACAGAAATTTTGTCACCATTGTATTTTTATATTGAAATCATAATTTATATACGACGAAATCTCCAACTAATCTTGAGTGCTTCCATTGCAACAGTTCATCTTCCTTTTACCAAACAAAGGGTTTTAATAATTGCATCCGGTTTTAGAGCATTGAACCAGATGCATATGATACTCCCTGTGGGGAAACAATTAATGATAAATAATGAGAGGAAGCAACTAAAGAATCAAGTACATGCAATATCTCATGCACACGATATTTAGTTGGATCATAGTTTTTATATAAAGAGAATCCAGATGACATATATCACTGCCTTCTGTGAATTGTCAACATTATTAACACTTCAACAACTTATATTAAAAAGTTAATTAATTAGCATCTCTAAGTAAAAATGCTTAGAAAATCTTAATCCCGATCGAAAAAGGAAATGGCTGGATATATACATCGTGTGGGACTGTGGGTATCGCATAATTTGCTTTTATAAAACTATGTTATATCCTTTTAGAAGATAAGAAGAAATAAACTCAAAATAAAACTGAACAAATCTTGCTTGAAATTAATGTGTACGTAACTATTCTATTAATTTGTCTGTATAGTGCATGCAAATTAATAACGAAATAATAAGTTAGAGCACTTCCCTCTAATTCCGAAGAATATTAATTGCATCTCATGCATATTCCTTCTACTCACCATTAGAGAAGTGACATCATGGATATACAATAGTCAATTTGGGGGGTTAAAAGGATGGTAGACCTTGCCGGGGATTTTCTCCGAGCGTTACCTCATTATCCAAGTTTACAAGCCATCTAGTTTTCGTTTTGCATGTTTAATAATATTTTATCTAATTAAAATAACTAATTAGCCAATGCGAATCCGTTTTTCTAAAAGATTTCGTCTAAATGGAAAAACTTGACAGCAACAATAACAAGATCTGTTACTTGTTTAACTTGATTTTCCTTGAGACTTCATGTATACTTGCTCCCTTTGTACGCGTTTGCCACATATAGACTAATTTCGTTGAATTAAAAATACGTTATATTTTTTCGTTATGAAAAGTAAATACTTTAATCTGTTAACTGGATTAGTAGAAGGGATTGGTCGCTGTTTAGTTGTTCAACTTATTAGCACAAGAAAATCTTTCCCTCACAGTTGGGTATCATAAGCATTGAATATTATTGTAAGAGTTGGTAAAAGAAACAATTTGTTTAAGGAAATGATTTACCTAGAGTAAATAGTCAAATCAAGAGACAATTTGAAGTTAGGCTCTTGAATGATATTTACGTTTAATTAATCCGCGATCCGTAGATTCTTAAATTGTTTAACATTTTCATTTTCTTAATTAAGTTTTAAATTTTTCTTCTCATTGAATCCTTGAATTTATATTTCTTTTTTTAACCGGGTTATTCTTTTCTACTGTTGTTAAAAAAAATTAACTATTTGAATCAATTGCCTAAAAAGGCTTATGAAAGAATACTTAAATTGAATGAACCTATAAGTAACATAATTAATTAGATAGAATGAATCGATTAAAAATCAAATAAAAGTTCAAGGAATTAATTAAAAAAATAATTAATGAATCTAATTAAAAAAATTCAAATAATCCAGGAACTATAAATCAATTTAACCTAATATTTTTATTCTAAAAGAGTGCCGAAATCTGAATTTTGTCAATCAATTGAGTCCATGAGTTATGAACATTTTTAATGGGAGTTGTTTAATTACATTGCATTAGCTGCTTAAAAATAAAAATAAAATTTTAGTGTGCTATATGTAATTTTTAATTGTTTAATTAAAATAAGAAAGAATTGTTAATATAAACAATCATTTCTTGTGGGTAGTGGGTTGCTTAGCATTAGTGTGAGAGAGAGGATTTAAGCAACTTGTTTATATTTTCTCATTTGAGAAAATTAATTTAGTTGTTTAAAATTAAAATAATATATAAGGAGCCATTTAATTAAAGATATATGGCATATTATATGAAGAATATAAAAAAATTTCTAATAGATGTTACATATTTTTTTAAGTGAATAATAGATGTTATTTTTCTTGTCTCAAATATAAGAAAAAAATAACTGATTTAGGTTAAATAAGAATGTTAGTTAATTGCATTTAATTGAATCAATTTTAATTAAACTTATTTTTTTAATTTATTCTTTATTGAAGTTTGATGTTTTTTTTTTCAGTTATTGAAACTTGATAGTTGATATTATAAATAAAAATAGTCATAAAACTAAAATTTTAATTAAATAAAAAGTATTTTAGTCTCTAGAAATAATAACATAATAAAAGATAAAGTTAATTGAAATCTGTTATACATGAGACGATGAAAAATATGTTTTTTATTTTATTTTAATAATAGTAAGTTGTAGTTAATGTGGCTATTAAATGGTTACGATGGCTTCCACGTAGCACATTGATGTGTCTCGAATTGTGAGGTCTGAATTGCAAAAAGTGAACTATTATCCTCCTTTTCTACAATTTCTTCTTCTTTCAAAATCAATCTCTGATAATACTAAAAGAAAAAAAAAAAACCCTCTGTTCTTCCCAATCATTCCCTTATATACAATATAGCAATCTTGATGATGATAACGAGGATGAACCACTTATTTTCTGTTTTTTTGTGAAAGATAATTACATAATGCGCAGAGAAAGGTGAGCTCTTTTGAAGTTGTGCTTTTAGAATTTAGATTCGATCTTCGTCACAGTCATTGTATACTAAAAAAAATAATCATTTTTACGGTTAATTAATTTTCAATTTACATCACCATCCATGTATATGTATTGGGTGATTGATATTATTTATCTCATATCGATTCATTCAGTTTTCACGGATAAGCAGTGTTGAGCATGCATTGCTGATCTTCCTTTCACTCCAACAACATTCTCTTTTGCTCTGTTCTTTTTCTCAAAGTTCACTCCATTATACTACTTGATCACCCGAAGAAATAACTATATTGGGAAGGAAAAGAAATAAATAAATATAGGACAGTAATGTCCAACTCGAATTGATCACACGAAGAAAGCAAAGGGAAACTAACAAATAACAAGTAGGCAGTAGCTACAAAATAAGATCTGAACTACTTAAGGAAAATAAGATGTAAACTATTTAAAGATAAATTAAGTTGTTGTAACAAGAGAATGAGAGATTACAACAATATAAAATAGTTATAACAATAGCTAATAAATATAATTACAATCATGTTGCTGATAAATCAATCTGTTGCTTGGGCCAGTACACCTATAACAAACATGTTCATGATGTCGATAGAATTAAGAAGGGAATGGCCCAATATAAACATGGTCCATGATAGTACATACGTCATAGGGGAATTTATTGTGAAAAACACGTGCACGTGCACGTGCCTAGCAAATTCAGTGAGAAAAATTAGGGTTACGAAACCAAGAAAATAAAAGCAAAAGCCAAATATCAATTGTGATTTGCGTGACACAATTGACTCATAAGTTACAACTCTCTCATGACTCGTTAAAGCTTCTTCGCGAATTCATTTCTTTTTTTGATTCTTTTGCACCTTGCTAAATTAAGCCGCTCATAGTTTCAATTTTGAAGCTCAAAGTGCTAGTTATATCGTGTAACAAGCAAGCTATAATTAATTCGTTGAATATGGTCACCAACCCTAGGTTGAATGTTCTGATTATTAAATATTAGTTGATGAATGTATTTATTTGGTACCGCCCAATTGTCTTTTCATAGCATAAATGTTTCTTAAGATAAATGCAAATCATCTTCTGAGAAAGAAAACATTGTGATATGAATTGATGAAACAAAAGGTAGGATTAGGAGGCAAAGCATGCAAGTTAATTGGTCTTTTTATTCACGAACTAGGCAAATGATTGCTACTTAATTTGCAGCCTTGTTTTTGTTGAGGTAATTCTTGGCATGTTCAACAATGGTTGCCAATGGCTGGATAGAAACAAGTGAGGCATTGGCCGCGTTCTCTTCCTTGACCTCATACTCGATAGTAGATTTGATTATGCTCGACTCTTCACCTTTCTCTATCACTTCAAAACGAACTCTATATAGACTGAATCCTAACTCCAAGTACCCTCCTTCAACTACCTCTGCTTCTTTGATGCGCTTCTCATTATCAATCTTAGTGAACTTCTCTTTGTAACCAGCTGGCCCAGGTATACCTAATTAAACACTTCAACTTAAAAAAATCAGTGTGATCTAGATTAAAACTTAATTAACATTTTCATATCTTAACAAAGTGGAGGATCATGTTGAACAGCAATGGTTGTTTTTCAATCGATGGAATAAATTACTTGTAAATTACTTATAAACATTAAATTATGTGAGGAGAAAGAATGAGTAGGGGATAGAAATAAATGAGTTTTAAAAATATAAACATTAGATTATCATATTATTTTTAAATAAATTTATTATCACAGAAAATAGTTGAATTTTTAGGTATAGGTTACTAAAATACTTTAATATGAGAATATGTTAGCAACCACATATTTAAAAAGTGATAAGTTCAAATTACAGTATAATCATTGTAAAAAAAAAAGTCTAAGATAATAATTACTCCATCCAGTTATATTAAGTTTATTTCTTATAAAACAAATCCTAGATAATAATAATAATAATAATAATAATAATAATAATAATATAAAAAAAATGAAACCTGGAGTAAAAGTTAGTTTGAGGACAGTCCCAACCCCTCCATCTCCTTCGATTAGCTCCACCTTTTGAAACAATTCCGGCAGCTCTTGGCCAACAAGTTTTCCTATTTCAAGGGTACCAAACAGATCCCATGCCTCACTCGCTGGCACGTGCAGCTCTAGCTCATGCTCAAGTTGCCCAAACATCTTCTATCTTCTCGAGAAAATGCAATTAATGTTTCTGGATGCTGTATGTGTCTATGTGTGAGGTATGAAACTTGCTTAAAAATATGTATATCTTGCAGGCTTAGTGCTTAATATATAGGATATAGCATAAGTGTATATGTACATATACAAAGTCTTGCAGGCTTAGAATCTCCGCTTATTTTGGATCTGTAAGATGCCTATCATGCAACGACAATAATATATAATGCCATAGATTTTGTTTCTTACTATACAATATTTTTTTTTTCTCTGGTTAAGCAATAATTGCCGGCCAAAAAAAGTTAAGCTTTTGTTTAAATATGGAAAAAATTAGTAAAAGTGCTTCCAACTAGTTATAGAGTTTTATTTTTTTATTATTTGGTATTGAAGAGTTTTATTATTAATTAAAACACAAAAAATTACAATTATATGTGTGATATTATTTATTATTATTGTGCCTCTTACTTATTTTTCGATTATATATATATATATATATATATATATATATATTCAAAATGTACTTTAAAATTTAAATTTAAAAGAAACGACAAGTTGTTGTCTTATGAGGTTTATGGAACATTTTTCATTTTTTTCTCGTTTATATGTTGTCTTTTTTATTTTTGTCGTTGGTGCATGTGTCTGCTAAAGCGTATAACTTAATTTCTAGTTGGACCGAAATTGCGTTGTCAATACAGTCACTGATTTAGATAAATGAGACATATATATATTTTCATTCATTAAAATCAGTCCTTATTTGTCACCAACTTTTGTTGGTCACTGATTTTAATAAAAATTTTTTTGATAAATATATTACAAGAGATCCAAAAATAACCGAAAAAAAAGAAAAAGATAATTATGATTTACTTGTTCCTGAAAATATTTTATCCGCTAGATGTCGTAGAGAATTGAGAATTCTAATTTGTTTAAATCCAAACAATATAAATAGTATGTATAGAAACACAATATTTTATTGGTGTTCGCGGATCGATTCGGATCGGTTTTGGCCAAATTTAGGACTCAACTCAATCAAATTTGATTGGTTCGGTTCGGTTTTCATAAGAAAAAAATTGAGACCCAACCCAACTCATTCATAAACAGTTCGATTCGGTTCGGATCACCGGGTTACCCATTTAATTTTTTTTAAGAACTACTATTTTATATCACGATTCTTTCAAATATCTCATACAATTAACACAATATTATCAAATGTATGAAAGTAGTAAAATTAATTCATTTAATACCTTCAACATAATATTCTAATATAGACTTATAATATAAATTAAAACAAAAGATTTTTGAACAAGATTTACTATAATAGTCTGAATCACAACTGTTTCTTACAGACCAAACTTTGTTATAACCAATTTTGTTGCAACTAGATTTGCTAAAACAAACAAATAAACAAAATATGATTCATTAATATTATAAACATGGTAAACAAAATATGAAAAAAAGGTCATAACCTTAAATCAATTCTTATTTCAAAGCAACATACTGTTAGTACCTTGATTCTGATCAAATTTTTCATTATTTTGATTTCAGCTATTTAAAGTTTTAAAGTAGGGAACATTACTCAAATGTCTAAAATACAATGTCCTAAACAGTTAGCTGAGTGCCATGATTTATTTATATAAAACTGTGGATGGTCAATTTAAGTCAATTGAGAACTTTTTTAGTTGAAAATTATTTCATTTGGTCCAATTTTTGGAAACAATCGAGAACTTTTTTAATTATAAAAGTTTGCCATTAAAACTTCTATAACATGTGAATATTGTGTTGGTCCTAGATGAACTCAAGAAGGGATGAATTGAGTTTTATAAAATAATTAATAATTTAAAATCAAACTCAAAGCAATAAGATGAAGATAAGAGATAAAGAAGACAATGAATTTTAACGTGGAAAACCCAATTGGGTAAAAAAATCACAACGTCCAAATTGGATAATCAATCCAATTGACAACTCAACTATGATAATTTTGTGTACAAGAGTTCCTAGTATCCTAGTTTCTTAGTCTACCCTTACAAACAATTATCCCAGCTGATATCCTTGTTTCCCAGCAAAAAGCTCAAGTCTCAATTCACCAAGAATAGAGACAGACTGATATCCTTGTTTTCCAGCCAGACTGGTATCCTAGTTTCTCAGCCAGAAGTCGCACGTCTCAATTCATCAAGAACAAAGATAAAACTGGTATTCTAGTTTTCCAGATACGACCTTTTCCAAAGTCAAGAAGAAGAATACAATAAAATAGTTATCAATGCTTCTATTCCTTAAGCAAATAAGTACCTTTAAATCCTGATGGAGAGTTGAAGAATCAGATTTATCAAACGCTTCTATATAATCTCACAACAATTCTCTCAATGATGCAAACATAAACTCTCTAAAACTCTAATATTATTTGGAATGGAATGCATACATGAACACCAAAATATGTTTCTATTTATACTAATTTTAAAGATATGATTTTTAACCCATTTTTTAATGCAATCCTAAATATATTCTATCATATTATCCAATGCAATCTGAAAGATATTTTATTATATTATGCAATGCAATCTTAAAAATATTTTATCCTATTTTTGAATACAATCTTAAACATTTACAATATCACACTTTTTTTTATTGTCAAATTATTTTTTTAATTTTTAATATATATATATATATAAAATAAAATTTATATTATTATTACGGGTTCACAGATCGGGTCATCGAGTCAACGGATCTATAAATCTAAACCCATGACCCAACCCGTACATGAACAGTTTTGATCGATTCAATTCAATTTTGATCCAAATATATAAATGACTCAACCCAAATTATTCGAATTAGTTCGGATTCACAAATTAATATCCCTAACTATTTTCATTACTATTTAGTGTTTTTCTAATAGTGTACACAATGTTTTTTCGCTTAACCGCTCTTGCACGAATTGCATGGTGGCGAGAGTCAAATTTGATTTGTCAGAGGTAATATATGCACAACGGATGTGTTAATTATTTTATTTTATTATTTAGATTATTTTTTATAATAAAAACATCAAAATATATAATCCATCGATCAAAAATAATTTTATCAATATTTATCTAAAATACTAATTTTAACAAGTTCGTTCAACCCGTTTTTTTTTTTTTTAAAAAAAATCGTTCGTTCAAACCGTGTTACCGCAGACGCAGTTGTATTAATTGAAGTCGAATTTTCATCCTACCCACTTTTTGGTTTTCATTATGCAGATAGATACGTTTTATTTTTTCAAAAATGGGACTTTTTTTTAAAAAAAAAAAACTTATCAAAATGTATATATGTATTTTAAATATTATGGGACATGGGTAACTTGTAACAAGACTTCGAAGTCATGTTTTAACTTTTAACACACGACTTTAGTTTCAACATCTTTTTATTTTCTTTTTAAAAAATAGAAATTTTGTTTTGTGAATCAATTTTCATAGTTTTTATTTATTATTTTAAATTTTATTTATTATTTTAACTTACAGCATTGAAGTCATGAATTTGTTTACAACTTTAGATTTTTATTTTTTATTTTGAAAGAGTAATGTCATGCTGATAATCACGACTTCAATTTTTTTTTTATCTAATATACAACATTAATTGTGGATGAAAAAATGAAACCCACAACCCAGGGACAGCGGAAACGTCGAAATAGAGAGAAAATTTTCTTAACACTCACTCACACTCTGGAGGAAGAGAAGTAGAGAACTAAACTTTCATTCACTCCATCACTTGAATTGATTAATCTTGATGCGGTACATTAGTGTCTTTATATAGGGAAAACTTAAGCAATAAAATATAAAGAACTTAATCACTCAGACACAAACAGGGACGACTTCAGGAATCGACTCAGGGACTAAAAAAATTAAATAAACTAAAATTTTATCCAGAAAAATATTTAAATTAAGCATAAGACATGCTGAATTTAAGACACTAATACATAATAATAGATAACAAATAACATGTATCAATGAAATTAACCGATACAAATTACCTATAAAAAAATAGCAGGAGACCAAAAAGTCTAATACAATAAAAGTAAAGAATTACTAAAATATTATCTTAGTATATTGAGATCAATTTAATTTGCAATAAAGAGAATGAAATTTCACCTTTCAACTTGTCTATTATTAGAATACATACAACAATTTTATTTGTTTAATGGAAAGAAAGTTAAGAATATCCGCAGTTTTAAAAAATAGTATTTTTTGAATTATATGAATATTGTAAACTTTAAACAAAGTTAAAAAAATATGATTAAAAATATAAACATATAACTAAAATATCATCGTTACTATTTAATATTGAAATTACGTGGTAAAAAGTAATTAAATTTTTAAAATTTTCACTTTGTTTTATATTTTTAATCATATTTTAGTAAAGGTTGATTATAGACCATCTCTACATCCATTGGAAACTGAAAATAAAAGTTCTTCCTTTTTCCTTCTATTGGTCCTGCCTTTTGCTTTTGAACATAGATATTAGTGTTCTTATACAAAGAACTCATTTTTATTGCTGAACATCTATCTAATTTTTTTATTAGGATATTTAATGAATAACAGATCTTAAGAAACATCTGACACTACAGAGTTCAAAATTAAATTTCTTTATTACCTTATCTACTGCTAGTAGTATAAAGGAGGAAGAGCTAAATATCATTATGAGTATAAGATTAAGAGCTTGGTTTATTCTCTCCATTCTAATTGTGTTCAACTAAAGGCTTTTCCTGCATTTTTTTGGTTGGTGTGTGGGTAGCAGAGTGAAGAGACAGAGAGATGATGGAGTTGTTTCTAAGCTGTATAGTCCTCTTTGTGTTAACTTTAGCAACAATTGCCGCACACTGGATCTGGGTGGTTTCATCAAGTAGAGCAGGTTCCAAACTCCCACCAGGCCCTTTCCCTCTTCCCATAATCGGAAACCTTCTTGCACTCGGCAAAAAGCCCCACCAATCTCTGGCCAAACTAGCCGAGACTCACGGCCCAATCATGACCCTCAAGTTCGGCCAAGTAACCACCATAGTGGTCTCTTCCGTCGACATGGCCAAAGAGGTGCTCCTAACCCACGACCACTCCTTGTCGTCAAACCGTGCCATTCCACAGGCAGTGCAGGTTCACAACCACCACAACCACAGCATTACCTTCTTGCCCGTTTCACCTCTCTGGAGAGACCTGAGAAAAATGTGCACCGGTCAGTTATTCTCCAACAAGACTCTTGAAGCGAGCCAAGACCTCAGGCGCATCAAACTGCATCAACTCCTCGACGATATCCACCGAAGCAGCCTAGCTGGTGAAGCGGTGGATGTTGGAAGAACAGTTTTCAACACTTCCATCAATTTACTTTCCAACACTTTTTTTTCTCTAGATTTGGTCCACTCTTCTTCTGCTGCTGCTGTAGATTTCAAGGATTTGGTGCTCAAAATCATGGAAGAGAGTGGTAAACCAAACCTCGCTGACTTCTTCCCTGTACTCAAATTCATGGACCCGCAGGGTATCAAGACTCGCAACACTGTTTATGCTGGCAAGATCATTGACACCTTTCGCACTTTGATTCATCAGAGGTTAAAGCTCAGAGAAAACAACCATGGTGCTGACACCAACAATGACATGCTAAATACCTTGCTCAACAGCCAAGAGATGAACCAAACCAAAATTGAACATTTAGCTCTGGTATATATATATATATATATATATATATATATATATATATAAAATATATATGCTACTCTTGAGTTGTTAATTTATTTTTAATAGGTTCTATTGTCATATTTGTTTTTTCTCAAATCTGGTTCATGAGAAAAAAGAAATCCTTCCTAATTTGAAATTCAGTTAAAAAAATAAGTAAAATCTAACTAAAAATTGTTTATATTATCAGTACATTATATGTAGTGATTATATATCTATATGAAATCTTCTAGTTTAATTAATTAATGGCTGTGGTTTAATCACTAGACTTTGTTTGTTGCGGGAACGGATACGATTACATCTACGGTGGAATGGGCAATAATGGCAGAATTGCTCCAAAATGAAAAGGCAATGTCAAAGGCAAAGCAAGAGCTGGAGGAAACCATTGGCAGAGGAAAAGCGGTGGAGGAATCAGATATTGGTAGGCTTCCTTATTTGCAAGCAGTGATCAAAGAAACCTTTCGATTGCACCCAGCAGTCCCATTTTTGATACCCAGGAAAGCCAATGCAGATGTGGAAATCAGTGGTGGCTACACAATCCCAAAAGATGCACAAGTGTTTGTCAATGTGTGGGCTATTGGCAGAAACTCAAGCATATGGAAAAATAATGCAAACGTGTTTTCACCGGAGAGGTTCTTGATGGATTCGGAGGATATTGATGTCAAAGGTCACAACTTTGAGCTTACGCCGTTCGGTGCTGGGCGTCGGATTTGTCTTGGCTTGCCGTTGGCCATGAGGATGTTGTATTTGATGTTGGGTTCGCTAATAAACTGTTTTAATTGGAAACTTGTTGAAGATGATGATGGTATGAACATGGAAGATAGCTTTGGGATAACTTTAGCAAAGGCTCAACCCGTTAGACTCATTCCGGAGAAAGTGCACGGTGTTATCATGTCATGAATGATGCACATGCACACTATTGAATAAAATAATGGCAACTTAATATTTTGTATTATAGTTTTATTTTTATTTCTATTAAATAACATGATGTTGACTCTTAGATAAATAATATTCATAGATTAATATCATTAAGTACTATATAAATGTATTATCCTTTACCTATTCTCAATAAATAATATTAATTTTATGTTTATATCTTTTATACTTCTTTAATGACAGATTTTAGGAGTAGCGTAACATGACCTTTTTGGTGCCTAACACATTATTTCTCTTAATAAATTATTTTACATACACGCTTAATAATTATCATTTCAATGTATACTAATCACTATTATAAAAATGCTTTTCATATTGGTTATTTTGACTTTCCATATCGATTTTGCGTGTGGGTGTAGGATTAGTTAACACATAAAGTCAACACTTTCCATCAATAATAATAATTATTATTATTATAACCAATGTATACAACAAACTTTTATAATGATTCTTTCAACATCATTTATATAATTACAATCAATATAGAAAGTAGGCTTGCTAAATTGATTATTTTCCTCAACTGATGCATAAAGTTCACTTTGTGGATCGGTTTTAACTATAATTGAGGTAGAAAGTTTATTTTTATATAAAAAATAACATAATTTGGCTGTTAGGTAAAAATTGAATGTGGCTATGCAAGTGATATGCTATAATTTATTTTATTTTTTAAATCCCTTCAATTTTGCTTCACAGGTGTTATTTGTTTTAATTGTCTTAAAAGTTGCAAAAAGGGTGCATTCATTTCTTCTTACATAACTTGGACCACCTGGCTAACTAGATTTCTGATTTCATATTCGGAAGATCTAGCTCATTGTTCAAGTACATATCTTGGTTAACAAATACATACATACTTAATAAAGAAAAATTTCTCACAATAGACCCCTCATGAGGGAATGATAAAGGAAAATTTGAATAAACCCATTCTCATTACATATCTCACAACTCTACAAGATGAGTTATCCCGGTGGGAGATATATGCAACTATTAATAAATAAATAAAAGATACCTGGGCACAATTGTACTCCCTCAAGACATGGATGGTAATAGCCTAATAGGGTATATATTTGACTGCATGATGTCTCAGAAAAGCATCAATACGATGAGGAGGCTCTTCAGTTGTTTTATTTCTACAATACGGTTAGTCATTCGACATATACCATTCAACTCGTCATAAATCAACTAATATGCTCATATAATATAACCAAAACTCCCCGCGCACACACACACGTTGAGAATCAGAGGATCAACCTTTAGTTGTTGCAGGATTGGAACGATGAGCTTCTTTGGTGGCCTGTTGAGGTTCAGGTTTGGAGGGTTGATTACCTTCTTCAGCCTTTCCTTGATTGTCCTGTGCCAAAACTTTCTCCTTAGTTTTCTGGCCCACATCCTCAGCTGCTTTAGCAACCCTGCTGTAAGCACCTGTTACCCATGTAGCCCCAGTCTAGACATAACGATTCTTCATTATGGCAGATCCAGCACTAGACACTGACTGCTCAGCTACTGATATTGCAGATTTAGGACCTGTTTGGGTAAGTTTCTCTAGAAGCACTTCTAGAAGAAAAAAATAAGACAAAAAAGATGAGATGAACTTCTCCATAAATAAGAATAAGCTCTCCATTAACTAATTTGTAGAAGCTCACGAATGTAGCTTCTCTAAAAGATGAGATAACATCTACAAATTAACTAATAGAATACTTATTTTAGCTTATGGAAAAGCTCATTTCATTTTTTTCTTCTTACTTTTCTCGTCTAGAAGTACTTCTAGAGAAGTTAACATCCAAACACGCCCTGATCTTTTCACTAAAACCAACCTTCTGGTCCAAACAAACAACTTTTGATGTCACCGTGGAAGTCAGCCGGTGCCTTTCATCAAAGGATTTTGCTCGATTCAATGCATCTTTACCCAAAATGAATCCCTTCGCTAGCAACCCGGTTACAACATCCTCTGCCTTTCTCAAACCAGATTCACCACTCTCAGCATTACTAGTCTGTGTCTGTGTTGCCTGATCATAGTAATAATTAAACTATAATAAATTGTCAAACGTGGTTGCCAGCATCATACAATTACAATTATACATTCTTTATTATTGATTCAGGTTTCTGAAAAATCACAAAATTTATTTAACGAGTCTCACTCATAATTTATAGTTTTGAATTAATTTTACTAATAATGAAAACAGTCTGTTGGGAAATAGATACTATGGATGCAGCAGAGGCGGGCAGAGCATGATCCGGAGCCAAATCTATGGTTAGAGACTGTCCACACACCACTGCTCCCTGGAGACATAAACATAAGGCAAGTTTCATGTCAGCTCTTAAAAACATGAATGCCACCTCTACTAATAATGAATGTTTTCGCAAAACAAGAAAGAGGTGCATGTTTCATGAAACAATGAGCATTTGGCAAATAGAGAACACTTATTAAAAACAGAATTGGACATAAGGCTCTGAGAAATGAATTTTCCGAGAGAAGAACTGCAGTTTCTGCCCCCTCAGGACTACTAAAGGTAGCATACGCAACTTGGGAATTTCCCTTATCACTGAAAAATGAGAGCACTTGAAGTTGAAGTGGAGTGCCATCTAATGGCCTCATGACATGGCAAATAAAATACAGATAATACACAGACAAACCTTTGTCTTTCAATATATTGGATTTTTCCCGGAAAGGTGAGAAATTCTCCCAAATCTTGCTCGGTTGCACTTGAAGAGATGTTGCTGACTTTCACCGATATCTGTTAATTAAACAAAGAAAAAAAGGCAAATAGATTAGCAATTTCTATTGTCAACAAATGTATTTTCTTGATGTTTATATGCCACCACATCATGATTGAAACTTGAAAGTTAAGAAATGTGTACAGTGGCTCTTGTATGCATGTTTTGTTTTTGTTTTGATTTTTTAATTTCACGAATAATTATAAATATGTTATGCTCTTCTCACGTTTTCTGATTTCAAAGATTTATGGAGGAAATTAGGAAAAGAACAAATACCATACAGGCCTCATCTTGTTTTCAGTTTTCTATTTTCTGCTCTCAAATTAATTAATATTCTTCACGAACAACAAAATATAAATATATGACAATGGCAACTATGTCCAATTTTACCGTTTATATAATCAATTGAATGATAATTCCCACAAAGAAAGACGGAAAAGCATTAAATCAAGTCGCACAACTATCTCCAATTTTACCGTTTTATATAATCAATTGAATTACCGTTTATTTTATTTGCACATAATTTGTTGGAGTAAATATTTTTTTTTAATTTTTTAGATTTTTTAATTCTCAAAGTTTAAAATCATTAATGTACTTGTTGTCTCTTCTTTGAATTTTAATTAGCTAGTGTTATTTAATTTCCAACAAATTTTTGCTGGATGATTGCTAATTTTTTGTTTTATTGTGATGCCAAAGATTGATTGATAATATATATATATATATATATATATATATATATATATATATACGAGGTTAATATGTGATGATTAAATTCTCCTTAATTGAACTCTTTACTAAAAATGAAAAATAAAAAATAAAAAACTTTACAAAGTAGTAGTATATCTTGCAATCTAATTAACATAATCAAACTTAAAAATAGTACATATCTTGCAATTTTATGCTTATACTTCAGCCAGTGGGAGAAAAATTAATTATGGTAATTAAGAAAGTTAATTAATTATTTAATTACATTAATTTTAATTAAAAATTATTTTTTTCTCAATGTATTTTTCATTAAACTTGATATCAATAATAAAAAAGTGATTAGAATTAAAATCTCAATTAAATAAAAAAATATTTTAAAAATAATGACATTAAATAAAATAAATTAATTGTGATTTTCTTTCTTTATATATGAGACCAAGACAATATTAAATTAAGAAGAAACACTTACGCAATAACTCTAGCTAACATCAGGCAATAGTAACACCTAAAATGTAATGAGACTACAAATCAATAGTAACACCTAATAATGATCAAACTTTACCTTAATTAATTACTTCAAACTAGCATGAATCTGCCAAGCTTTTAAAGCAAAGCATGAATCTGCCAAATTATATATTGAACTTTACTACAGTTTAACTCCACCAAATATAATCCTTTAACCATGTTAAATTTAGGATATATTTAGGTTTTCTTAAGTCCATTCTAACATAAAACTCCCTCGGTAATCTTTATACCTTGAGGGTTAACTAGTGTCATTACTTTCAACTATAAGGATATCTTGATTACAATTAAAAAAAACAAAAGAAAAAATAATTATTAAAAATCTTATTCTAGATTCAAATATATATATATATATATATATATATATATATTGTTAACACATAAGAGAGATATTTTGTGTCTTAATAAATTAATGTAATTAATATTTTGAAATGTATAATAATAATATGAATATTTTATAATAATTTTTAATGTTTATATATTTGTTAGATGAATTTTATTTTTTATAGCCTACTTCTTCCAAGTTTGGGTTCCATCCTTATGGATTAGATTGGTGTAAGTAAATGATAAAGAAGAAGTAGCTTTGTGTTTATACGAAATTTTATTAAGTACCATAACTGTGTGAAATACGTTAATAACAAAAGATAATACTTCCATAACAAAGATGCAAGGAGAAATGGACTCTTATTAAGCTTATTTTTGAGGTCATGCCAAATAAAAGTGCAAGAAATATGCCACACGGTAATAGTATACTTTCATATTTTGACTGGGACAAACCTTAGTGGTTTGGACTTCAGTAAGGTCATGCCAAATGTTTCATCCATGTCAATATTTTCTGATTGTAAACCATTTTCATGCTTCCAATCAAAACAGTTAGCTAATGTGCCTAACATTAAATGCAACATCCTCATAGCCAATGACACGCCAGGACATATTCTTCGTCCAGCACCAAATGGTGTGAGTTCAAAATGTTGCCTTTTGGCTTCAATTTTAGAGTTCAAAAACCTCTCTCGTAAAAACAAATTAGGGTTATCCCACACGTTTGGATCCCTACCAATTCTCCATACATTGATTAACACTTGGGCATCTTTTGGGATGGTGTAACCACGAATGTTCACATCTATCTCAGCTTTTCGTGGAAGTAAAAGTGGTGCTGCCGGATGCAAGCGGAAGGTCTCTTTCATTATTGCTTGTAAATAAGGGAGTCTACCTATGTCCAACTCTTCGAGAAGTTTGCCTCTGCCAATAGTTTGCTCCAACTCTTGTTTTGCTTTTGACATGCCATTAGGGTTACGACGGAGCTCAGCCATCTCCCATTCTAAAGTTGATGTAGTTGTCTCCGTTCCCGCAACAAATTATAAACAAAATTTTACAAATCAGAAAAAACAACTCGCAATTACATGATTAGTTAAGAATTGACTGACTTCAAAACTTTTCACTCGACTTTTTAAGAATTAATTAACTTAGTTTAAAGTTGGATTCAAATTTGATATGATTTTTTTTTTTGTTTGAACTTGACTGGTTGACTTTGTTTGAATTCTCAATTCAGCTCGTTAGTTTGATCATCACCATTTATTTATTATTTTTAATAAATTAAAGTGCAATTTATTGCTGGTTCAAGTTTAGCATTAATTATATGGTATGTTTTAAAATGAAAAAACAAAATGTTAATTGTAGCATATTTAAAATTACATGTTAGCAAAAACCCAAAAAAGAAAAAGAAAGAAAGAAGTCAAGAGGAGATTACCAGAAGCAAATGTTGAATCACTGTCTTGTTGATCAACTTATTTTCTTGAGCTATGTTGAGTAGCGCAGCCAACATGTCTTTATTTATTGGTATCATAACCGGTGCTAGCCCTCACCATCATTCGTGGTGGGTTGCATTGTGCTCGTGTATTCTCTGCGGGCCAAACATCTTCAGCACGGGAAAATAATCAGCCAAGTTTGGCATCTTCATTAAGTTTTGTGATATCGGTCACAACATCCTTGAACTTGCACGTGGCACTTGTCGAGTGAACCATGTCCATAGACAATATAGTGTTGGACAATAAATTTATGGTAGCTTTGAAAACTACCGTGCCAATATCTATTGCCTCACCGATTTGGCCACTATGATGGATATCATTGAAGAGTTGTTGCACTATTTTGTGCCTAAGGTCTTTGCTAGCATCAAGGGTCTTTTGGGCATCGTGGTAGACAACTTTGATAGATTGGGGAACGTGCCGGTTTGAGAAGGATTGGTCATGGGATTGAAGCACCTCTTTGGCAATTTGAGATGAAGATATGACTATGGTGGTTACTTGGCCCAGCTTTAACTTCATCACTGGACCGTGAATTGTGGCGAGCTTGGCCATGGATTGGTGGGGCTTTTTGCCTATTATTATTACTATTATTATTATTATTATTAGATGTTACAATTATTAATTATAGACAAATTAAAATTATTATTCACTTTAATTTCCTTTTGTACTTTACAAATTAATTAGAGTCCAAATTTAATTTGCACGTGGAGGAAAGAAACAAACATATGAATTTGGGTGAGAATAGTATAAAAGAAAAAATATATTAATATCAAAATTAATACAATAATAAATTAGAGAAAAGTATAAGAATTGTAAATTTTATATAGATTTTTTTTATAGAGTGTATATATATATCCTCTATTGCAGACAATGTCAATGGATTTATAGGAAAATATATATATATATATATATATATATATATATATATATATATATATACACACCCTGTTTCTCCGTTACAGGTACATTCATAAAATGCATGCATATGTGTTTCTTTATTCACAAATTAAGTTAGCTTTAATACTTGCTGTTATAAGTACTCATACTAGCTACTTGCATAATTAATACAACATCTCATTTACTTAGCTTCCACATTGCAGATATCTACTAAAGATATGATGAATTTCTTTCTTTTTTCATTATATATATATATATATATACATATATATATATATATATATATATCACACCAGTTACTAAGATAGCATCAACGTTTTGTCAGTTTATCTATCAGGACAGTGGGGTGGTGCAAGGAATTGGTTGTCATCTCTGCCTTCAACAACACGGTGGGCTGAATGTCATCTGTGATTGTAAGTATACAATGAGGCTCAGGCCCAAAATATAAGCAATACCATGACATAATTAAGAATGAGAAAACAGTTTATAAAGTAACAAGTTCATTGTGTGTTTATATTCTAATTAAAATTAGAGTTTCGTCTTGTTAACACGTACACTAAAATCTTATGTTGAAAATTAACATAAATTATCAAAATAAAACTTCAATTTTAATTTTAAAAAATAAGCTAAAAACAATTCAGGAACTGTATTTTGTGCTGTACAAAGAACATATATACACCAGCCGAACTATAGAACTGTAATGCACTAATTGTAGACGATTGAAGCTTTCGCTAAAAAAAAAAAAAAAAAAAAAAAAAGATGATTGAAGGTTGTTTTATCTGTTGTGACTTTATGTAACGTAACGTACGAGGAATTCAAATTGAGAAGAGAAAGACACTGATGATATGATATAAGAAAGGTGTTGGGACTTTGGACTTATATAGAAGGCTGAAACTCCAAGGAATCCAAATATATATATATATATATATATATATATATATATATATATATTGTAAATTAAGTTCTGTTTTGTTTTTGCAGATTTTGAGGCCATTCGTGGGGTCAAACTGAGTAATTAAGGAAAAATATGAGTGAAAATTTGATGGGAAAAGTCAACGCTTTGGGGGAGCGTCTGAAAACTGGTGGGGTTGAGGTGGGTCGGAAGATGAGTGCTGGCATGAGTTCTGTGAGCTTCAAGGTGAAGGAGTTTTTCCAGCAGGAGGATTCAAGCCATGCTGATAAACTCGTTGGGGAAGCTACCTCTGAGGCCCTTCGTGAGCCTGAATGGGCTACAATTCTTCATATCTGTGACTTGATAAATGCTGATCAACTTAACACCGCTGAATTGGTACGTGCAATTAAGAAACGAGTCGTGGCCAAGAGTCCTCCTAGAGGTCAGTACCTGGCTTTGGTTTTGCTTGAATCATTGGTCAAGAATTGTGACAAGGCTTTCTTGGAGGTGGCAACTGAGAGAGTCCTTGATGAGATTATCAAGCTCATTGATGACCCTCAGACTATTGTTAATAATCGGAATAAGGCTTTGATGATGATTCAGGCATGGGGAGAGTCAACCATTGAGCTTCGCTATCTGCCTGTGTATGCAGAAACTTACAAGGTACTTTTACAACTTTCAATGCTTGTCTGCTAAATAAGAGAGCAAAATATGCTTGTAGTGTGAAGTCAAGATTTGTTTGGACAGTTTCAGCCAATAATTAATCAACATCAACAACAACATCTTTAATCCAAATTAATTGAGATAGATAATAAATGACTCTAATAATAGATTCAGCCAATAATTAATCAGATGTGAAAATACTTTATAGATGTATATAGTTTTATTTAGGAATTAGATAGAGTAGCTGTTAATAAAAAGATCACCTTAATTATTGAATTCCTGATCTTGTTAACTAACAATTATATTAAGGAGCGTTTCTTTATATTTCAAGGAAGAGTATTCTGGAAAATGCTATTATTCTCATCAAAGATATTTGGTATATTTTTAATTTATGGAAATACTTTTGAATTTAATTTAATTTTTTAAAAATAAAATAAATACGCTTGATTAAGAAGAAAAAAAGAAAATGAAAAATTATTTTAAACATTCTCATGAGAATATAAAGAAGATGAAAAAAGATGTATAATATGAATTTCTAAGAATAACTTATATCAGAAAATATTTTTTTGATTACCTTTTAATAAACAAAGGAAAATATATTCTCATTTTCATATTCTTTGGGAATCCAATTAGATTCCTTAAAACAAACCATCTTAGTTTGATATTTTTGCTTTTGAACTTTGCTTGTGTATCACTTTTTTGTCATGAATCAACTCTACTTTGTAAACTTAATGAAGCTGTTAGGAGTGTACAAGAACTGAGGCAACCAAACCATGATCGTAGCATAGATTACTTCGTAATAAATACTTTGTTATGAACCAGCTTTCATGCAAAATTAAGCTGTTAATTGAAGTCTCATGAATGGTTTTATATATGTAAATTCTAAACCTTTCTGGTCCAGAGTTTGAAATCAAGGGGTATTGGATTCCCTAGCCGTGACAACGAAAGCTTGACTCCTGTGTTTACTCCTCCTCGTTCTGCTACTACTCCAGAAGCTGATGTCAGTTTTGCAAATCTTATTCAGTATGATATTCATGGGCAAAGTTTTACGTCTGCTACTCCTCCTCGCTCTGCCACTACTCCAGAGGCTGATGTCAGTCTTGCACATCTTATGCAGCATGATGATATTCATGTGCAAAGTTTTACGTCTGAACAAATAAAGGAAACTTTTGATGTCGCCAGAAATAGCATTGAGCTTCTTTCTACTGTGTTATCTTCTTCAACGCAGCAGGATGTGTTAAAGGTATTTTAATTTTTGTTGTGTTCTACTGCATGCTTCCTTTTTGGTTGCTCTAATTTGAGTTGACATCCATCGATAAATTTTGTACCAAAATATTCTGTTTATGGATACAATTTCATTTGTTAGTTTTAGCCATGCCAATAGATAACATATGTATAGCTGCTGCATGTCAATTTCTGCTCTATATTCACAATATCATGCTGTTTCTATTAGCTATGTTGTTGTTATATGCAGATCCTTTTATTTAATGATAAACTTTTGTGTCTGATATTTGCATGCAGGATGATTTGACCACCACATTAGTACAACAGTGTCGTCAATCCCAGACTAGTGTCCATAGAATCGTTGAGACTGCTTGGGATAATGAAGCAGTGCTTTTTGAGGCCTTGAATGTTAATGATGAGATTCAGAAGGTTCTCTCAAAATATGAAGAGCTGAAGAAGAAGCAGCAGCCTACAGTTGTTCCACTTGAACCTGAACCTGAACCGGTTATGGTAGCTGTTGCTATTGAGCATGATGAGTCACCCCGTTTTAGCAAAGAGGAAGCCCAGCTGATTAGAAAGCCTGCTGCAGCAGGTTCAAGAAATGGAGTCCATGATGACATGCTGGATGATCTTGATGAGATGATTTTTGGGAAAAAGCGTAGGGATAATGATGCATTTGATGGGGGACAAACATCCAAAGAAACGACAATCATCATCAAAAGATGACCTCATCTCCTTCTAAGTTGCCACTGCAACAATGCCCTGAATATGTATTAGTTAGGACTTAGGATAGTACATGTCTTTGACTTTATGGCTTGCTGCTTTCATTTCTATATGTTTGATTATATATATTAAACTAAGTTCTGATACCACTTTCCATTATTAAAATGTGAAAAAATCTAAGAGAACATTAACACGTCTAAGAATTAGTTGAATGTTCGAACTGAAACGTACATATGTTTGAACTTTTTTGGTTTAGAAACTAACTATGGGAGGGAATCATGTTCATAGGAAGATCGCAGCTTTGTTACGCATTAGGGGTAGTTTTTTTTTTTAATTACTATTTGGAGTAATTTTCAAATTAATTATTAAAAATGGGTAAGTCGTAATATTTGTTACGACTTTCTGTCACTATTTTTATTTTTTTTTAATTTTTTAAACTGAAGTCGTAAAAAATTTTACGAAGTATAATTTTTTTTTTTAATTTACGACTTCAAAGTCGTAAAATTTTTATTTGTTATTTTTTACAATTTAAAACAAGTAGTAAATATACTCACGACTTCGAAGTCGTAAATATATTTACGACTTCAAAATCCTGCACGGTACCAATTTTTATTTTTACGGTCAACTTTTTTTTTCTTTTAAAAAGTTTTTTTTAATATTTTTTAATTATTGTCACTGTTGGAAGTTGGAAGTCGTAAACATTTTTACGACTTCCACATCTTCCAATTTTTTTTTACGTTATTTTTTTTAATTCTAAAGTTTTTTTTTTAAATTGTAAATAAAATTTTAATTTAACTATTTAATAAGTAAATTTTTAAGTTTTGATTAATATTTTTATAATATTGATATATTAATTTTTAAGTTTTATAAATAAAATTTAAATTTAATTATTTAAAAAATAAATTTTTAAGTTTTGTTTAATATTTCTAATTTTGGTATATGTTTTTAATTCTTAAGTTTTTTTATTTTTATTTTATTTAATGGTTAATATTTAAAATTTTTGAGTATTGTTTAAAATTTTAATTCTTAAGTTTTTTTATTTTTGTTTTATTTAATGGTTAATATTTAAAAAAATATACCAAAATTAAAAATATCAAACAAAACTTAAAAATTAAAAACAAAAATAAAATTTTTAAGTTTTGTTAAATATTTTTGATTTTGGTATTTTTTAAATATTAACCATTAAATAAAACAAAAATAAAAAAACCTAAGAATTAAAAACATATACCAAAATTAGAAATATTAAACAAAACTTAAAAATTTATTTTTTAAAT
>PYAF01004757.1:497851-561310 GCA_007407185.1 Glycine tomentella | reverse complement strand
AAAAATATCAAACAAAACTTAAAAATTAAAAACAAAAATAAAATTTTTAAGTTTTGTTTAATATTTTTAATTTTGATATATTTTTTTAAATATTAACCATTAAATGAAACAAAAATAAAAAACTTAAGAATTAAAATTTTAAACAACACTTAAAAATTTTAAATATTAACCATTAAATAAAACAAAAATAAAAAACTTAAGAATTAAAAACATATACCAAAATTAGAAATATTAAACAAAACTTAAAAATTAATATATCAATATTATGAAAATATTAATCAAAAATTAAAAATTTATTTATTAAATAGTTAAATTAAAATTTTATTTACAATTTAAAAAAAATAAAAAAAACTTTAGAATTAAAAAAAAACATAACGTAAAAAAAAATGGAAGATGTGGAAGTCGTAAAAATGTTTATGACTTCCAACTTCCAACCGTAACAATAATTAAAAAATATTAAAAAAAACTTTTCAAAAGAAAAAAAAAAGCTGACCATAAAAATAAAAATTGGTACCGTGCAGGATTTTAAAGTCATAAATATATTCACGACTTCGAAGTCGTAAGTATATTTATGACTTGTTTTAAACTGTAAAAAATAACAAATAAAAATTTTACGACTTTGAAGTTGTAAATTAAAAAAAAAATTACATTGAAGTCGTAAAATTTTTTACGATTTCAGTTTAAAAAATTAAAAAAAAAATGGTGACAGAAAGTCGTAACAAATATTACGACTTATCCCTTTTTAATAATTAATTTGAAAACTATCCCCAAATGGTAATTAAAAAAAAATTACCCCTTATGCGTAACAAAGCCGAAGATCGCTATTTGATTTGAATATACCATACAAATGTTTTAGGTTTTTTTTTTTGGCTTTTTTCATTAGAATTAAGAAAAATAATAAATATTTTAACGAGTAGAACAGTTTTATTAAATTATCATTATTCTTTATTTCTTATTTAAGACTGATTGTGTCACATTAATTATTTATTTGGGAGAAAATTGAAGTAAACAAAAAGTAATGCTTCATATGTTTTTATTATTATTTAAAAATAGAAGAAGTAAAACCAAATTGGAAAATTGAAAATAAATCATAAATTGAGAAAAATGATTTTTAATAATTAGATTATAATTAATTATGAATCCTTCTAATCAATATTCTTAGATTAAAATAATTTTACACATTTTAATACATTATTTTTTAATTTTTAATTAATATCCTAATAACACTTATTAATATCTGTCTTGATATTTTAGTAATTTTATCATGCTTGTCGTCACATTAAGGAATAAGGATGCTCAAGATTTAGTGATTTTTTTTAATAAATACAACTCAAGCTCTTAAATTTATATATATATATATATATATATATATATATATATATATTTTTTTTTTTTTTTTTCCTTTGGCTACCGAATTACGAAGACGGTAAGATAATTATTGGGGCCATTTTAGTTCTGGGCAATGGAAGTCGTGGTTGCTTCAGAATGGCCGGAAAGAACAACCCGCGATCCAATTCGCGAATGACCATCTTCCTCTTCCTCCTCGCTTTCTCTCTCCTCCTATTCCTCTTCTCTCTCTCTCCTCTCCGCACCCCTTCTCCCACGGAGCATTTCCACGTTTCCAATGCCCAAACCTCGTTCGTGGCCTCCCTTGATCACTTCCTCCTCGCCCAAGCTCAAACGTCCCTCAAAGACGACACAGCGCCCCGCGACGAACCACAAAACGACGACATGACGAAGAAGCTCGACGACGCCGTTTTTCACTCCGAGATGAGCAGGCTCCTCTCGGATCCTTACTACCCGGTGTCCCTTCCCCTTAGGGTTTACGTCTACGACATGCCCCCTAAATTCACCCACGATTTGCTCTGGCTCTTCAAAAACACCTACAGAGACACCTCCAATCTCACCTCTAATGGAAGTCCCGTTCACCGTCTCATCGAGCAGGCAGGTTCCTTCCTTCAATTCTCCTCTGTTAGTCGTTTGTTTATTGTATTGTATTGATCTGTGAAAATTGCGAATTCAGCATTCCATTGATTACTGGCTCTGGGCGGATCTCATTGCTCCCCAATCGGAAAGGCTCTTGACCAGTGTCGTTAGGGTTCACCAACAGGAGGAGGCTGACTTGTTCTACATACCTTTCTTCACCACTATAAGCTTCTTCCTCATGGAAAAACAACAATGCAAGGCCCTTTATAGGGTGTGAGTGCTCTTCTAACGCTCTCTTTTCTTTGCTTCTACTTCTAAATTAACTAATTACAGTGGGAATAGGATCAAATTGAGGCTTTGTTCTTTAATTAATTATTATTAACAACACTTTAACCTTGCTTTTTTCAATGACTGCTGTAATGTGATGTGAATAATTATGCTTATGCCTTATGTTGTTGTGGGTGTAGGAAGCTTTGAAGTGGATCACTGATCAACCTGCTTGGAAGCGCTCTGGTGGCAGAGATCACATACTCCCCGTGCATCATCCCTGGTCTTTCAAGTCTGTTCGAAGATACGTGAAGAATGCAATATGGCTCCTGCCTGATATGGATTCCACAGGGAACTGGTTAGTTTTCTTCTAACTTTGTGCATGCAATGCTCTTATTTATTGGAATTGGCATCGGTCGATCTTTTACTTCTTTCAGGTACAAGCCAGGACAGGTTTATCTGGAGAAAGACCTGATTCTCCCTTATGTTCCCAATGTTGATTTATGTGATGCCAAGTGTTTGTCTGAGACGAATCCAAAGAGAAGCACACTACTTTTCTTTCGGGGCCGGCTCAAGAGAAATGCGGTAAGCATTATTAATTGATTGACTGGCAGGTGGAAGCTTTGAAAGTTCTATCTGCTTATGATGTAACTTGAAATCAAGGAATATTATTTCTTTTTATTAACTTTTCTGTTCAATCTCATGTTGGAGTTGCAACTATTGTCAACGGTGGAGAGCATATATTTAGTAGTACATTTTTCTGGGCTTTTTATTATTCTGAGTTTAGTTGCTTTTTTTTTGTGTGATCTTCCCATTTTAGGGAGGGAAGATACGCTCTAAACTTGGAGCTGAGTTAAGTGGGGTTGATGGTGTGGTTATAGAGGAGGGAACAGCTGGAGATGGGGGAAAAGAAGCTGCTCAAACGGGCATGCGCAAGTAATATAAGTTCAGCACTTGAAACTAATGTACACTGGTTACTTATTTTGTTGTATTTATTTGCTTGCTTTGCACATCATCAGGTCTCTATTTTGCTTAAGCCCAGCTGGTGACACTCCATCCTCTGCTAGATTATTTGATGCTATTGTAAGTGGATGCATTCCAGTTATAATAAGTGATGAGCTGGAGCTTCCTTTCGAAGGAATACTTGATTACAGGAAGGTGTGTATGCATTTATATCATGTAACTGATTACATTAAAAATAATATTGAGAGTTAATGGTATAATTGCAATAAAATAGTGGTGAAAATAACTCACTAGCTTTGGATGGTTTTATTTTGGTGTGGACAGTGTGGGCAAGTTGCTATGGGATTATATGTTGGTTTATAAATCATTACAGGAGTATATATTGCCTTATGCCTTTTTACATCATACTTACTATCTCAGATGATTAATCTTGCCTTTTTTTTTAGAGAAATATCTTGGACCCTATTTTCTTCTTTTGCGTACTTAGAGAGGAACAAATTAAGTGATAGTAGGACATGATCATGTCATTAGCTTAGAGATAAGTCAGAGTTTTATGAATTGTTAATTTCTATTTTTTAATGGGAAGTTACTATTTACTTTTTGCCATACATGCAGATAGCGGTGTTCATTTCTTCTATTGACGCTCTAAAGCCAGGTTGGCTTTTGAAATATTTAAAAGGCATTAGACCTGCTCATATCAAAGGAATGCAACAAAATCTTGCCAAGGTTAATCAGGGTCATGTAGAATTTAATTCATTTCTGCCCCCTGCCCCCTTCTGTTATTTGATTCTTTTGAGGTCAATCTTGCTAGAATTTTTTACTAATGCATAACGCCAAGCTGAAAATTATTGTGCCCTGTGAAAATGTTTGTAGCAATAATTAACTTGGTTATTTTCATTTTCTACCATTGATTTGTGCATTGTCTTTCTTGCTTGTGTGGTGTTTAATGTTTTCTTTTTTCTTTTCAGTACTCAAGGCATTTCTTGTATTCTAGTCCTGCTCAACCATTGGGTCCTGAAGACTTGGTTTGGAAAATGGTTTGTTACTCTTTGTTTTGCTATTTAAGTTTCTGATCCTAATATTCTCTGTAGACACTTTGTTCACATAATGAACTTTTAGAGCTTGCCCATTGAGTGCTTTCTTGTTAGCCAAGCCTAGCAGTTACTTGTTCTGATTTTGATTTACTTGGGTTAATGTAGATTTTGATTGGATAAAAAAAAAAAAAAAAAAAAAAAAAAAAAAAAAAAAAAAAAAAAAAAAAAAAAAAAAAAAAAAAAAAAAAAAAAAAAAAAAAAAAAACCCGACTTGCCCCATTGTCTGGAGGCTCCACGCTATGTGCAGGTAAGGGGGAGGGATATTGTACACAGCCTTACCCTTACATATGTAAAGAGACTATTTCCGGATTCGAACCCATGAACAACAAGTCATCATGTTTTCTTTTCATTGGATAATATTTCTAAATGATTCCTTAAAACATTGATGCTATTATTTTCTGGAGAACTTAGTATCATATGTACATTTATGTTGGAAACCATCAGAAATATCTGTTTGGGAATCGTAGAAATTTCCATTCTACTTCCTTCATTTTTTTTTATTCTCTTGACATTTCTTAACTATTTTGAAGATGGTTCAGTAGACATTTTAAAGGAATGATTGTTATTGTTTTCTGGATGTTATGGTGCTACAGATGGCTGGCAAGGTGGTGAACATCAAGCTTCACACCAGAAGATCCCAACGTGTGGTGGAAGGATCAAGAAGTCAGTGTACTTGTGAATGCAGGTCTGGCAACATCACTAATACTGCTTCAATAATTTCTTGAATCACTTTGTTTTATTTTAGTATTCTTTGGTGGGCTAGTTGTTGTAAAACATCACTACTACTCGACGGGAAAAATAATTTAAATGTCTGTAGGATGATCAGCCTTGTGTGAAAGCTAATAGCAATCAAATATCATAATTGCCTATATATGTTGTTCTTTGTGACCGAGGCCATGCTGGGTTACTGTAAGATAAAATGACGGAAAACCAGATTTTACAAGGCAAAAGTCTAATCATTTTATTTTCATTTAGGAAAAATTAATTTAATCATGACTATTATTTATCCTAATGGTTCAGAGGTGATTGTGAGGCTTATAGAGTTATATTACTTTTATGTACGCATTACAATATTTTTTTGTAACTTTTCTTTTCCTTTTTATCCATTTTCATTGCTTTTTATTTCAGATTTTTTTCCTTATCTTTCTCATTTATTTGGAGACTTTCTGGGGAAGCCTAGTGGGAATAGTTTGGCGAATATAGAGACTTAACTATTAAAATGGTCCCTTAATTATTTTAGAATATTCAGTTAGGTCTCTTCATTTTTTGAAAAGTTAAATTAGGTTTTCTGTTTTTAAAAAAATTCTGAATCAAGTCCTTTTCGTCTAATTAAATTTGATGTTGCTACTTATTCAAATTTGAAGTTTTAATTTGGTTCTCTCTTTATTATTTAGTTCAATTTGATCCTCTACTTATTTATTTGGTTTAATTTGATTTTCAATAATTATTAAATTCAATTTGATTTGTCTATTATTAAAAATTTTAATTTTGGTTCCTCATTTTTTAAATTGTCCCAATCTTACCCTTTCTATCCATTTGAAATTAATGTTGTTACTATTGCAAATATCAGTGATTTAGATTTGTGAATATTGATAGTTTTTCTTAACCACCACTATTTAAATTTTGAATTATTAGATTTTAATCATTTATAATATTAAATTTTTATATAAGTAAATATTATAAATTTTAAATTATTATTTTTTATCATTGTGGTGGTCGAAAGTTGTCATTATTTTTAAGTTGTATTTTTTTTATTTTATATTTCTTTACCATTGTTGAATTTTATAACCGCTGCTATATTTGTTTAATTACATTTGAACAATTTATAAAAATACATAATAATATTTTTTATTTTTGAAAATGGTTTAAATTTAATAATTTTAAATTTAAATAGTGATAATTCAAAAGTGCTGATATTCACAAATTTGAATCACCAGTATTTGTAAGAGTAACGACCTTAAGCATAAGTGGATAAAAAAAGGCAAGATTGGGACGATTCAAGAAAGTGAGGATAAAAATTAAAGTTTTTAATAATAGACGAATCAAATTGAATTTTTAATAATTAATAACTAAATTGAACACCTCTAAAAAACAAATTGAACAAATAAATAGAGGGTCAAATTGAACCCTTGGAGCATCACAGCGTCAAAATCTATTGGATGGAAAATTTCAGGAGCACACATCTAGAATTTTGTCACATTTTTTAGGTTTTTCTTATAAATATAATAATACTCTCACTTTAAAAATTTTATGATAGCAAAATAATTATCCAAATCGATTGGCTCTAATATAATTACTCGTATAATATACAGATATAAATATGGATTAGTGCAACATAAATAAAATATATAAAAGTTTAAAAAATTACAATTTTTTATACTGTCAAATTAAAAAAAAAGAATATTTTGATAGAAAAATAAATTTAAACATAATTATATAAATTTGTATACATTAAAAACAATATATATATATATATATATATATAAAGTCTCTTAATATATAAAAAATAAATGATTATAAAAATTAAAAAATTATCCAAATTTGTTTGTTCTAATATAAATACTCATGAAATAAATAAATATAAATATAAATTAAAATAATATAAATAGAATATATAATGATTTAAATATATATATATAATTTTATATTTTTAATTTAAAAATAAAAGATATTTTGATATGAAAAGCTTATGTATTAAATATAAATACAATTATCTAAGAGTCTCTAAACATTAAAAAAAATGAATTTTATTATTTCAATCATTTTTGTAGAAATATCATAAAGATTCATCACATAAAAATAGTTGATATTTTTTCTGTCAATTCGCAACCTCCTTTTTCTTGATTTGGAAAATATCATGTATGCAAACACACATAAGCGAAATCGTTTCTTTTTCTCTTCTTTTCTCCTCTTTTCACCCCTTTTTTTTAGTTTATTTTTCTTCTCTTTTATCTTTTGTTTCACTTTTTCTTCCCCTTACCCTTTTTCTTTCCTTATCTTATTTCCGATTTATTATTGAATTCATCTATCTCCAACTCCAATTAACTTGAATTAAAGACATTGTTGATTTCGAATCATTCTTGTACAACTGTGCAACTTTTTCAACCTTTCTTACCATGATATCACCAAGGTTGTACATTTCTTTCATCTTCACCATGAAACTCATAATGCGTTACTCCTTTATTCTTATTTCACAACCACCACATTAGAACCAACAACTACAACCATCTTCTCTGTCACTAAGTTGTTATAACTTATACCTAAACACGAAGCACCTCCAACATGCCTCTTGGCAAACTTTCAAGCAATCCAAAAGCTGTGAAACTCATCATCTCTTTTTTTCTCCCATCTTAAGATGACGAATCAATATCTTCGTAGTTTCTACTATTAGAAGGGCGAGACCATGAAGATGTGCAGTTGTTATGGTTTTGAAGGTTATCTTGATTGTAACTTACACTCCTAGTAATTAGGATAAGAGAAAAGGATATTTTGCGTTAATTTAATATAGAATATTTGAAGGTACAATTGTCGAGGACAACAATATTTTCAAGATTTTTTTAAAAGGTTTTTCTTTTCCATATAATATCCAAAATGAAGAAATGTTTTATGTTCAGGGATAATAATATATAAATATATAAAATAAAATGTTAGGAAATATGAGGCAAGCAATATATCAAAGGGATTTCCACCAATAAATTACGAGCAAAACCATCGTTTTAAACTTTACAAGTCACTCCATTATAAATAAGTGCAGACAGGCAGATATGCTTTTCCCATCATCGATTTGAAACAGCTACTTGCGCTCTCAAATACAAAACAAGTCACTTGTCTGTCTTAACTTGTAGAAGACATGCCAATATGTAAAATCTTCGGTTAGAGGACAACAGTTCCTTCTACCCTTGTCCAGCAAAAATGCTAAAGACAGAAGTAAACCTCTCATATTATTAAGAAAAACAAAGATGGAAAAAGAACAACGCCGGCAACCATACAAGCCAACTTTATTATTTCACTCACACAAGATTTTATATTACACAAAATGACATTGGTGTCTCACCTGTCCACATCACTAAGTACTGAAAGATGAAACACACCCCATCTTCTCTAAGTTCTGTAATCCAGCAATGAAAAACTAGCGAATTTAGAAAAAATGAATCACCATTTTATATCCTATTATTATTAAACAAAATAAAAACTACTCACATACTTGGCAGATTAATTGACAGAGAATAGAAACTTTTATGATGGCAGTTTAACTTGTCCCATGCATAATAAAAAAACCAGGAAACTTAATTGCAAAGAGAAGCACCAAATCTGTCTCGGCCATAAGCTATGCGGGCTGCAGATCAACTACTCTATTTTGTTTAAATAAAACATTAATCTATGACTAATCTTCCATAGTAGAGCAGCCAATCGAACCATTATAATGCAGCGGTGGATCAAAAAGAGAGAATTATTTTTAAAAAAATGACTTGATGGATAGCTGATGCTGCAACTGGTAACGAGATATTGGAAGGAGATATTACCATGGCAAGGATGAAAACCACCAAATTATCAATTCTTCAACCAGCTGTTGTGGCACGAGATCCCCCTAAAAAATAAACATCCATTAGAGCATTTTAAAGCCATCACACTGGATTCAATCCCAATTACTTGGGAAATGGGGATAAAAAGAATTAAATAATAAAGGTTTAAATATGTTTTTGGTTCCTATAAGTTAACACATTAAATTTTGGTCCCTATAAGTTCATTTTTCTAATTTAAGTCATTGTAAGCTGGCATTTTTTCCATTTTTGGTTCCAATAAGTTTTTTTTGTTCATATTTAGTCATTGTAAGTTTGTGTTTTTTTCAATTTCAATCACTTTAAAATTATAATTTTTTCGCGTGCTTAGAAGGACCAAAATTGAAAAAATCCAAACTTATAAGGACTAAAAATGAGCAAAATATCTTACAAGGACCAAAGTTGAAAATGCGCTAACTTACAAGGATCAAAAACATATTTAAAAAAACTAAAAAAAAACTACATACTCCTGCTCGAAGGCTTCACGCTATGCGCAGGTAAGGGGGAGGGATATTGTACACGGCCTTTCCCTTGCATATGCAAAGAGGCTGTTTTCGGATTCAAACCTATGACCAATAAGTCACCAAGACACAACTTTACGGTTGTGTCAGGGTTCGCCCTCATCAAAAACATATTTAAGTCAATCATAAATAATTGAAAATAAAATCCAGCCTTGACCCTCTTGGTAGATTTGGAAAAAACATTCAGCACAATAATTTGGTACTTTGAATCTTTAAATTTCAGTTGCTTAAATGTTGTGGGAGGAGATTTAGTCATAAAACATGGCAACATTTGTTAACTCATGTAGTTATCTTACAAGTCTTACAAGAACTCTAATACTAATAAATAGTGATACTGTAATAGCAATAACTACCCTTTCAAAACCTAGCATTCTCACAGAAGCTAACGATAATCCCATATAAAATCTAGCAATCAGATTTCAGCCCTAGAATATTAGGACAATTGTGAAATTCAGTAAACACACACAATACCAATATATAAAAGGTGTTTATGAGGGACCATCTTAAATCAACAATTCATGACCTAAACAGAAAAAAATGCAGGAGAGATCACATTGCTGAGAGCATGAGCAAGTTCATCCCCCATGCTTTTCACTTTCTCTCCTCTCAAATATCAACACTTTTTATACTGCACGTTTACAAAGCTAAACTAGATAACAAGACAAAAAATAATTAGCACTGAATCCCAAAAAGTGACAAAATATACTAAACTCTAGGCATATCATAATCAGACCATGGGCAGCAATTAAAATGCAAGCAAGTATAAACACGAATTTACTAACTAGTAACAAATCAAACATTTCAATTCCCACTATAACCAGATAGTTCATGGCATGAATGGCGTCCCACCTTTTCTTTTATTTGACAAGGCAGAAGAATTTACATTAGACCCTGTGTGTCCAACCCCAACCCCACAGGCGCGAAGATCCTTGAGCCCCAAATTCTGGCTTGCCAGACACTGCAGGTTCTCAAATTCACAACCATCAAACTCTTCCCCATTCAAAGCCGCAGTCTCCCCAATCTTCCCATCAGGGTGAAGGCAATACACCCTATCATCACACGGCAAGTTACAAGGGTTCATCACATAAGAACCAGCCACCGGATTCGGCGTTGTTGTTGTTTTCTGATAGGGAAAGGACCCAATTTCCCCTTCAATCCTCCCCCTTATGTCAACCAGCAAACACTTGAGCCTGGCAATTTCGGCCTCGAGAGCCGCCTGCCCCTGCAGCTTCTTCATCAAGTGCTGGTTCAGAGCCCTCAACTTCACAACCTCGTCCTCCAGCGACGCCGCACGCGCCTTCTTCTTCTCCCGGTACTTCCGCACGGCTTCTTTGTTCCCCATAGGCCGCTTCTTCGACGACGACGACTTCTTCTCGGCGGACTCGGCGGTGTCGTCAGTAGCGACCTGGTCCTCCTCAGGGGCGGGGACAATTTTGGTGTGTACGTGGTAGCACGTGTGAGTGTGGGAGAAATCGGGGCCGGGAGGGTTGCACGTGTGGGTGTGGGTGCATGCGTGCGTGTCCTTGAGAAGCTCGTCGAAGAAACTGTCCATTGAACCGCTGCTCGGAAGCTCCCCCATGTTCGGACTCGAAAACACTTCATGGTTCGAGAAATCCAGCTCGCCGTCGTCCATTGAAACGGAAACCCCCAAATCTAAACCTAATCAATAATAATGTGCGAATTGCAATTGCAATTGAGAAGGAAACCCTAACAAGATAACATAGAAACAAAAGAGAAAATGGACGTACCAGGAAGAAGCGATAAATTGAAAGATTCCAACGATGATTGATTTACTTTTCGTTTGCTTGTCGGTTCTCTCTCTCTCTCTCTCTCTCTGCACTTTCAATCGGTTCTAATTTATACGTATTCTTCTAGTCTCAGACTTTCATGTGATCGAGAATTGCGATTGTTCAACGATGATAATTCGCGTGGGGCCAAGACCTACCTCTTGGTATCTCTCTTCTCCTTATTCTGGGTCCACAGTGACACGCATTATTGTTATTGACTTGTGAGATTAATATCAATCAGATCAGAATAATATACACTGTATACTTAGTACGGTAGTGTTTTTTCCCTTAAAATATTAGTTAAGAAATTTTAAAAAATATTTATTATATAAATTATAGAAAAATATATAAAAAAATCAAAAATAATATAATTTTAAAAAAAGTGTACTTTTTTTAAAAGTAAATTAGATCTTGAAAATTTACCATGATAAGAATAGATTTCAAATTTCAAAAAACTTAATTATTTATCAATTAGGTTTTCAAAGACATTGAGAATAGATTTTTTTTAATGACTTTATTTTTTATTAGATGAACCAACCTTTGTGTTAGTCTTAATCATATGAAGTATTATTGTTAGTTAAAATCAATTTCATATTCCAAAAATAATTTTGAGACCTAGTCTCGTCACTCTTAAGATTTGTTAAAAGACAAAATGATTTTTTTTTTTTTTTTGAGAATGGACAAAACGAATCTTATTAGAACGTGATTTTTGCAAAACTTTTCCCTGTTTAGCTTATTCTTTCTTTTAATTTGACGACAACGGCGGGGGAGTTTTAAACTTAGGCTACAATTTTCCACTAAAGTATTTCACTATTGCTTTAATGTAATCGCTAAGATTCTTATCTACTACCTAGTAATAGTATCCCACTAAAATATAACTAATTTTTTTTTTTGAGGAAACATATAACTATATTTTATTTCCCACTAACAGAGTATAACTTTATTTTCGCTTTAAAAAAACTTAAATTTCATTAGTAATATGATGCATGTTTTGGATTGGGTTTAAGGCCCAATCCCTAAAATAACTCATCGACACATACACTTATGATGTTATTACATGAAATCAAGCAATTCAACACATTATATAATTTTATAAATACAACCAACATTATTTTATGAAATATATTTATAATTTTAAGAGGGTCTTATTAACTAGGGTGCTAAGAATATTGATTAAAAAATTAAAAGATAAATAAATTTATTAGAAACTGTACGAGAGACATTTTAAAATCATAAGATAAAATATTTTTACATATTTTAATAAAAATATTTTCCTTTTTACATTCTTAAGAGCATTAGTTAGCATTTTGAACCATTTGGAACAAATTAATAGTACAAACTCCATACCAGATTCATCATCTAATCCTCATCAATGCAAGAATGCATAAATTAAATTCACGTGTATATATTAATCTCTAACACGTGCAAAATTTTCATTTACTTTTCTTCATATGATTTTTCTATTTACTTTTATTCATGTTATTGAGCAACATTTTATGATATACTCATACTTTTATAGATAATTCCTTATCTCATGTAATTTGTCCAAGGTTAGTGCATGCTTTATTTGGATATTTATATGTAAAAATAACACAACTTATTTTTTTATACAATATATTGTTGGAAAATTAATTCCTAAATTCTTATAATGAAAATCATCACCCAATAAAATATCAGAAATATCATATTGGACCATCAAGAAATCTTAAACAAATAATGTGTACATCTTTTCTATCACGACAGTGATTTATGTTTAATCTTCTTGTTTTTAGTCTTTGTTTATGAGTTTTAGTCTTTCTGAGTCAAATCATTACTTAAATGATGTTATCTTTAGATGGAAAAGAAATAAAGAAACTTGATTTGACATATTAAGACCATAATCCTATATATAGTATTTATTGTTGGATCAATAAATTCTCATTAAATTTAATTGGTCCAATAGTAATATTCACCCATTTATCTTATATTTATTTAGGAATCTATTTTGACATATTTAATTAATTATTTTAATTTATCCAATATATATTAAATAATATAATATAATTATTAATACTACAATATAGCATGTGAAGAAATTTAATTCTGTAACATATATTAATTATATATATTGGGATTTATTTATTGTATAATAAGTTAGTCACTGGAAGAAGAAAAAAGTCAAAAGTTTAGACATATTTTAGGCTTTCAAAATTTGGTATTGATTTGTGTAATTGTGTTGCCCAGGCCAGTTCTCGTTGCAGTTGCCTTGCCAGTACGACCCATCTGCTTCGAACCCACAACTACAATCACGTCATAATTCTTAACTTTTGTTGATGCTAGGTTTAATAGTCTTCCGTTATATAATAATTATAGTGTCGGTTCTAAAATAATTATTATTTTATCTTTTTAACGTAATATTAATTATTTTTTATTTATATTCTTTATAATATTAGTGATAAACAACAATAATTAAAAATGAATAAATAATGACACGATATGTTGATTTTATAAAATTATTACTCTTTATATTCCATAATAATCGTTATTTTATAAAATAATAATTAATTTAATTTTTTATGCAATATAATTATTATTATGAGAGGAAGGACATTTCTTCTACTGCAGGAAGCATCTTTTATATTTTATAATAAATGTCGTTGGACATTTTTAATCACTGATTTATTGATCTTTTGGAAAAGAAAGAAATTCTCAACTTTTCTTGCTGGTGCCTGGAGCCTATAGTGGAGGACACGTTCCAACACGGTCATGATTCCATGACTTGTGACCATTTAATCGTGCTTTTGTTTTATTTTTAAAAAATTAACTCCCCTAAACTTTTGATTATTAAAAAAAATTATAAAATGGACTTTACAATTTTTTATGATAAGAATAGGAAAAGGTAAAATAGAAAGCAACTCATATATGTTCTGCCATTTATATAATTAAAATATGACTTTTGAAATTAATTTTCACAAGTTACTATTAGTAAATGAGGTTTTTTTATAAATAAAAAAAGAGAGTAGAAAACAACATCTCTTGTACCCTGTTTAATAATAATAAATAAAAAAGAAATAGAGTAGATGGAAAAAAAATGAGAAAAAATATATGAAAATAAAATAAAAAAATTAAAGGTGTTTAATTAAAGAAAAAAAAGGATTAAAAAGTTAGAGAAATGAGTAAAAATAAATGATCTATAACTTAGTGATCTCATTATCTTTAAAAAAAATTCTTCTGTTCCGAATGATCCGGCTCATTTTCATTCCTCCCCCTCCGCAAATTTACCCTCCACTAGACAGACGCTTGATCTTTTTTGGGCACTTATATTTTAATTCTCTCTCTTTCTTAGTTTTACTATTTACTTTTGCCACGAGCTTATATTTTACTACTACGCTTTCATATAATAGCATCATCGCATATTTTACTTTCGCTTTCATAGAGTTTGCTGAACGACATCATTGAATTCGTAGTACAAACCAAGAAAGTTATGTGAATGGTAATAAAAATTTAAAATTATTCTTAATCAACCCTAGTTTCTGCCTAAATGTGCATGTTCATTTGGAACTCTCCCCATCTTCTTTTGTAGAGGTATAAACCAAAAAAAAAAAAAAATCATAATCTCTACATTGGTTGAAATTTCAAGCATTAGTTATGGTATATAGTAATTTTTAAGGAATATGGCCGGCTTCAGTCAAAGCATATATAATGAGTAAGTGAAATAAAAGTCGCATATTTCATCCATTAATTGCCTATATGATTTATGCCTAAAGCCAAAAATTAGTACATTGTTCCCTGATAAATTCAAAAGAAAACTGCCATTCTAAATCTACAAACCACCTCATCAAGGGGCGCAACTCTTTTGTTTTTGCGTTTGTTGTTTTTTTTAACGTAACTGTACACGCACAAAACTAATGATAAATGGGTGTTAGGAACTTAGAAATTGAACAAAAACTAATTAAAACTTGATGACCTGCTCCATTGTTCTTTCAAGTGTTCACTATAGCTGTGGTCTGTGCTACTATGTGATGTACTGTCATCGTCAACACCAAGTAATGCAAGACTTAGGTGTAACTCGGCACTTGAATTTGGGTACACTTCGTCATCAATGTTTTCTTGATTTTCAGAATCCTCCTGATCATCATCCCCTTGAGAGTTTAAGAAATATTCAACTTTCTCATCTCCTTTTAGGATCTTCAATATCTGTACATGCATGATGAAAATGATCAATTTTAGGAGCTTAAAGTTTTTAAATATAATAATAATAATTGGGAATGTGGTTACTTTCATTGAGAATATGGCAGCTTCAATGTGTCATTTGGTATTACCTGGTTCAGTTTAGGACGAAGTCTAGCCGCCCGTGTGATGCATAAAGATGCTGCTAGAACCATTCTTTGCAATTGGACCTCAACAAATTTCCCTTCTAAATTTGGGTCCAATAAGCCCTTAACATTCCCACTCTCCATTATTGGTTTTGCCTGAAAATGACACATTGTTAGATTTATAAATTATATTGTGTAAAAAAGGATTTATACTTTGAGTAAACCTATTCTCACAACGTTTTACATATACCTTTTAATAATTCATTTTTTATCTCTATCAAATATTTTATATTATTTTACACTAAGCACATGTGGATCAATTAACGTTGAATTGTTTTAGCTTAATTTGAAGTCTCAAAATTGAATTTTAAATATATAATTACATTAAATACTCAAAGAGAAAACTTTATTTTTCATAGTCATTCACCTTAACAAAATTATCTGCAATAAATAATACTTATAATCCAGACTAAAAATACCTTTTATCTTATTCTATACTTCTCTTTCCATCTCTCTCATAATTATATATGGTACGAGTATGTCATAGGTATTGCAAGAATAACATTCTTATTCTTGTATTTTTATATCATTAACAGAAGTCAAAATTCATTCTTGTAAATGGGGTTTGGTCTTACCCACACGACCAAGCTCTCCTGTCCTTTGAAAGCTGCTGAGCTGATTGGTTCCCTTCCTGATATTAGCTCAAGTAGAACTACACCGAAGGCATAGACATCTATCTTGTCACTGACCTTTCCATACATGAAGTATTCAGGAGCAAGATAACCAAATGTTCCTACTACATCTTGGGTCAAAAAGGATGAAGTTGTTGGTCCCCATACTGCTAGTCCGAAATCAGACAACTGCAACAAAACAACATAATGAATTTCACACATAAATGTTCTTTTCAATACTAATTATAGTCTCAAAGCTTTTGATTACCTGAGGTTCAAACCCTTGGGAGAGAAGAATGTTAGAAGACTTGACATCTTTATGTATAACAGGCTTCAAAGCTTCCCTGTGTAGGTAATCAAGGGCTTCAGCGATCCTAAGAGCCAAATTAAATCTCACTTCCCATGACAAGATGGATTCATCCTTGTTCTTTCCTATATCCATTTCCAAATTCACATTAGCATCATTCATTCACATCAAAAGTGAAATGAGATGGTTGAAAAACAGAAACTTTACCATGCAGATTTTCCTCTAAGCTGCCTTTGGGGAAATAGTCGTAAACAGATATTAAAGTATTGTTCTCTATGCAAATTCCAAGTAGAGGGGCAATGCTTTTGTGCTCCAATGAGGACATTATTTCCACTTCAAGGGCAAAATCTTTCCAGGCTTCTTTTGATGACTGCATTACTTTAACTGCGATTGCCTTTCCATCAGGGAGGACTCCTTTGTACACACGATTGCTCCCTCCTTTCCCAACGAAGTTTTCTGCAATGGAATAAAGAAAGATTATAAAATTATTCTATTTATTTACAAAATATGGAACTATATATATAAAAAAAAAAAAAAATAACATTTAGCAGTCAGTGGTTCAACAACCTGAAGAGAATTGGCTAGTGCAAGACTTGAGAACCTCAAGGCTAAATCGCTTGCAATCGAGAGAATTTAAATTTAACATCTCCTCTAGGCCATTTGGTATTGTATCAACAGATGCAGGAGAAGAATTTGTAGAGCTCTCATATTCAATATCGCTGATGCTCCTCCTTTCTAATGGATTTTCCTCAGTGGAGGAAGAGCTAGAACTTTTATTATGTGGTGAACGATCTGGTAAGGTCATTACCCATTGTACTACTGACGTGTCCCTTGTATGAAGAAGGGTTTGTGACATTCCTGAATTGGCTCTGCGGAGTAGAGGCCACCCAAGCTTCTGGTCAGCAGAATCATCACCTCCAAACATGAATATTGACCTTGTTGACTTGCTCTTTTCTTCTTCCTTCAATTCTAAGGAATTTTTTATGGGTGTTGATTCCTCAATCTCCATGATGGAGTCACAAATTGCAGACTGGATTATTCTGTCACTCAAGTTTTCTTCTATGATTGTTAAACTTGGTCTTGGATCCAGTATAAGACCAACTGCCACAAAAGGAAACAAGCCTTATTCTATTTCACTTTTGTTACTGACTCACTCACTTATGATATAATTTTTCTACAAGATTGTGAAATAAGGACACAGATATGAACCTGGTAGTTGTTTATTGGTGCAACTTCTGAAGACAATTCTTGAGTCTTGAATGGCTAGAACATTGGTGGTCGGTGGTAGTCGTTTAGCACAATATTTAGCTGTGGCAGCTCGTCCCCTGCAATTGAAATCAATCTGTTTTATTTAGTCTTTTAAACCAATCAGATAACGCAAATTAAGTAAATGTATATATACATCAAATAAACTAAACCCACAACAAATATGGTGAAGTGAAATACAAGCTCCACATACCCTACCACTAGAGCCAGAGCAGCATGCTCTTTTGCTTCTCTGACCAGAATGTTTTTAATGGAGCTTCCTGTGAAGATTTGACCAATGAGACCTACCTGAAATACAATTCGACCCGTCAATAAAATCTGTGACTTATACCAACCCCGTGAATGAAAGTAAAATATCTCAAGTATCGTTTTCTAATCAGAATTGGAGTTTTAACTTGGTAATCCTCTAATGCTAACCTTTATTACGTCTTATTGAGGTGAAACTCTAATTCTAATTGAAGAACAACACAAACAATACCTCCAGAACTGTAAAAAAAAAAAAAATATATATATATATATATATATATATATATATATATGTACCTTCTTCACACCACATAGGCCTTCATAAACTTCTAAATAGCTCTCTATCAGAGTCTTGTATTTGGAAACATAATCTGCATTAGATTAACTTTTTCAACATGTTTAAAGGAAAATACATACGCTAATAATACTGTGTAGAAGCTCTGAAGTTCCGTAATTACCTGAATTGTTAACCACATGAACTGCTATAACACAATCACCAGGCTCAGCAACTTTGACAAGAGCCCAGTTGAGGAGCTGTCTGCTATAGCCATCAATTCTAATCCCCACCAAAACAATTCTCTTTTCAACTGTCATTGCGTTTTGCCTTTTATTTTTATATCAATCACCTCACCTTGTTGAGCGAACCATCTCGATCATACTCTGCAAAACAGAGCTACTAATATTACTATCATGTTGGGAATTGAAACTAGAACCTAATGCTCCAACACTTGGCACACCAGCATATACTATAGTTGAATATACTTATTAAATAGCAGCACCTATTGACAGAGACGGCATCGCATTAAAATATATATATGGTGGCGAGAGATGAGGAGGAGGAAAAAAACATTAAAAATCACATGACCTATTGGATGAAACAATAGGTGAAGAAAACCCGTGGAGACCTTGAATTAATATAGTATATCATCGTAAAAAACAATTATGGTATTAAAAATATGTTGAATAAAACAAGAAGTATGTACCTAAAAGCAGCCATGGTTTGAGAACAGCATGTGTTTTTGTTTGTTTTAACTGAATTAAATTACCGCCAAGTAGCATCAGCAAGCGCACCTACTTCAACTAAATTAAATTCTAAAGAAGACTACGCACTCAAATTGCTTTTTTTTTTTTTTTTTTTTACGTATTGCTGTAGAATGGAATAAAAGAACACACAGAGAATTCTGGTGGTGGAATAAAAGTGTGTTCTTGAACGAAACGGAGTGTTAAAATTGGAAAGGGAAAAAGGAAGTAAAAGATGCATTCATTGCTGGGGAGTTGATAAGGAAAATAATTGGTGCGAAAAGTACGGACAGAGGGTTTTGTGTTTAACGTTATTTACTATGCACCTGAAAATATTTAGTCCTAAGCGGGCGTTTTCGCGGGAAACCCTTGACATGCGGTCCTGTAACTTGTTACATGGTCTAATGAAACACTATTCCACGATTATTGCGCCTAGGACGACCACAGCGCTTCCAATAAAATTCCAAACTTCGAGTGACACTCGTATTCTTCTTTTATTATTATTTTTTCTGTGCGTTGAATGCTCGTATTATTCTTCTAATATTAATATGCTCAATTTTTTGCTCTGTCATTTATCGCCCTTTTTAATCAAACTATGACGATGATAAAATAAATAAATAATTTCTTTATCAATTGCCAATTTTAATTTGTTAGAGCATCTGCATCGGTGAAATCCATTCTAATTGTATAATTCAAATTTTTCATTAAAAAATATTCTATAAATTGTAACAGTGAACTCAATATTATCTTATAAATTGTTGAAACTATAAAGAATAGTGTTATATAGTTGTAATCATGAAATATGGGAACACTGCTATATATTTTTTAAAAACTATAAGGATATTTTATTAGCAAAGAAATATTATCAAAATATTATATTTATCAAATTATACACTACCAATGTTCTTTACATACCATTTAGATTAATTTAAAATAATTATTTTAAAATTAATAAATTTATCATATATAATAATTTGTGATTAGATGATTATGTAAAACTTGTTTATATTATCACGACATGATTTTTTTTTCTTTTAGTTATTATATAACCAATAGTAATCTTATCTTCTTTTTTTAAAAACAATTTTTATCTTAATATTATATTTATCAAATTTTAATTATTTTACAATCAGTCTTTATCTCTACTTTTCTCTAAATGATAAAATTAATAATATTTTTATCTTTTTTAATTTTTTTATCTAAATATTATACTTTATCAATTTTAAATTATTATAAAATAATTTTAACATGGTATAACATAGTTGAGATAACTTTGTCTCTTAACTATATGGTTATAACCTCTTGGGTTTTATCTTATGGGATAAGTCATTCTGTCATTGGCTTTTAGTCAAAAGATACTCTAGTTAAAAAAAATCTTAGGCTTTGCTAAACTCTAAATGTGAGTCTCTCTTATAATCGTTAATTAAATTAAATTAAAAAATTAAAACAAGATGAAAAATGAATTTGTGTCTGACTATTTATTAGGAAGAGTAGTTAACCTGTTCTAGCGCATGTGTTTTTTTTCTTCAAATAGTTTTCACTACATTCCAACTTATTTTCTAATGAATTCGTGGCGAATTAGGAAGAGTTAACCTGATTATCATTTTCTAACACTGCATACTTGCTAGTTATAAAATTTAGCTCATGTTTTTACCAACACTTCTTAAGGATAGTTCATAATTGTGTAATAATTAATATCCCCTAAAAGGGATAATCACAAGCAAATGATATTACGTACCCATAATATTGTGATTCTAGATTATACTAATATCCATTTTGTCAGCTTCGCTTTCTTCAGAATCTTCAGATAACGGTTGGTTAACCGCTTCCCGAGTAAATAAAAAAAATATATCTATAAGATTATAATCATATAAATTTTTCCTACTTAAATACTCTTTCTCTATATATCTTTAAAGAACTTAAACAACTAATTATATTTGTCTCAATGTAAAAAATTAATTTTATAAAATTGTGTATTTTAAACATATGTGTATAAAACGAGAATAACCCGCGTACACATGGGTACTCATTTAATTTTTATAGTACATATATTTTATCTTTTAATTTTTAAACAAAAAAATATTTTCTTTTAGACTATATACCAATACTTTCATATATATCTTTTTTTTCCTACTGTTACATAAAATTTACTTTTTAATCTTTATCATTTTGTAATGATGAGAATAAAAATGAAGAGATATAAAATGGATTGAATAGTTAAAGAAAAAGGGAAAAAAAAGATTTCAAGTTCAATTCTTTGTACAAACAAAACTAATATTCTAACAATTAATATTTGTTAATGAAAAATGATCAGAATAAAAAGAAATCTAAAGATGTTTGTAAATGACTAAAAAAAGATAGCTTTTAAGTATAGGGACTAAAAGAAAAAAAAATTGTGTAATTATAAAGGTCAAATGATTTTTTTATTGTTTAAAAAGAAAAATAAATAAATAATTAAACACAAGTGATTCAAGTATTAAAATTTGTCAAACTTTATTTATTAAAATTTGTCAAACTTTATTTATTTTTGGCCAAATTTCAAATTAGTCAATATATCTTTCCTTTTATGAACGAGAGGGTTAAAAAAATTATAGTAATACTTACTTCTTCAACAATGCTAAATATCTTTTGTTTTTATGTTTAATAAATGTCGCTATCCCTCTAAAACATATATTCGCAGCCCCTGGGCAGCTGTGCTAACATCATTATGATTTAATTATCATTGGTTGTATATGAGGTAAATTACTTTTTTTTCCAAAAATAGTTGATAAATATTATTTAAAGGTTGAAAAAAAAATCATTTGAAAGAAAGCTGTTAAATTAAAAATATTTGCTAAAAGTAATTATAGTACTAGTTAACTGATAAATGTGACTTTTAAGTCAGTTTTTTTATTTTGTAGACAAAAAATATATTTTGAGTAATTGTATTTTTAGGTTTTAGTTAATTGTTAACCCGTAATATCTTATTTTAATAAAAAATATTTTATTAAAAATTGAAAATAAAGTGTAATTATTAAAATAAATAGTGTCATTGTAAAATCGTTAATTAAAACATTACCTTCCGTTACAAAATTGTAAAATTCACACAAGATGAATCGATCTGTTTTGCCATTGTCATAGTCATGATCGCATATGTATTATTTATCCAAAACAATATACAAAGCTTGAACAATTTTAGACGTTAGAATTCTCAGAGTGCACGTCTTTGATTGAAAATTTGTATACTATTTCTCTTTTCACAGAACCAAAATGGTCAGATGGTTCAGCAGCTCAACAACAGGAATGTAACAGTGGAAGAGATCGATCCCGTCTGATAAATGAAAATGTAATGTAATTAGTTTGAACATATTACGTAGTTTAATTTTTAATTTATTTGTTGCTTATCTAGTTGAAATTGATATGACAATGAAATCAAAGTTGAACACGTTAAAATTCTGGATTCTATAATAGGCCCCACAAATTCAAAGTCTAAAGCATAACCTTTCAACTTTCAACCTCAATACATGCCAATGCCACGTTTTCTTTGTCAGGCCTTGTTGTTCTTCGGTGAGAAACAGGATTTGATAAATCTTCAGCCTTATCTGATATATATTAGGTACAACAGAAATCGATCGGTTATGGTTTGGTTTGTTGTATTTGGAGTTTCATCTTTTTCCTTCTTTTTCTTTTTTTATTTTTCTGTCGATTTGTATGTGATAATTAAGTTGTCATAAGAACCGAAAAGAAAAGATCGTAAATCATTAAATATAACAACTAATACGAAGATATGTCAATAAGAGGGAGAAAAAAAAAAGGAAAGAAGATAGGACAAGTGAAAACATTTTAACACTAATTTAATACAGAGGGAATAAGAATTTTTTGGTAGAATTGGCAGTGGACCATAGTAAAAGTAATAGGTCTAAACTGTCTGCGAATGTTTATAAGGGTTTAAGTTTGTTGGTTGGAACGCCAAAACTATTTTCTGAAGTCGTAGGATGACTTTCTTTTGGTAAACATATAGAGGCTGCTTAAAAAGTAAAGACATAAAAAATAAAAAACCTACAAAATCGTCTGTAGTAATTTATCAAAGGATTAAATATTCTATTTTTGAAAAGATGCTTGACCAACCGAAGCGATTAGTGGACGAAACAAAATTTGAAAGATAAACAAGGCCCTCCATCCCTCGTTTTAAATATTAAAATCAAATCCTTATTCTTTCCTTTTCTACTTAATGTACCTTCTCTCAGTCATTAGAATATTTTATGCAGTACACTAATTTAATACCTAACAATATATATAAATTTAAGATATTTTCTATTTAAGGGGTGTACTTGAATAAGTATTGAAAGAAAAATATTTTTAATGAATGATTTGATTTAAGGTAAACAAACAATTGAGATTTTTTTTCTCTGTTAATAATTTAATCTCAACTTAATAAAATAGAGACTATTTGCAATGAAGCTAAAGTTTGATGATCAAGTGGTATAAAATTAAAGTCTAGAGTCTCTTTTCGTAAAATGTTTTGAAATTTAGGATCAATTTAGAAAAATAAAAGTCCAACATGTCCATTTATAAAATGAGTAAAGTTTCATGATTGATTAATTATGATGAAACTAAAGTTTTAGAGTCTATTTGAAGAAAATAAAATAAAATACTAAAATTTAGGGAGGTTGAAAATTAAGAAACAAGAAGATGAAAAATAAAATCAAAGCAGTTCAAGTCTCACAATCGTAGGGGTTCCTGCATGGTTTTGCTACCATCATAGATGAGAAAGGTGCTGTGGCCTACTCAACTACATCTTTGGAACCAAGCAAGAGAATTATTTGCTCGAAGAATACTGATGGTGTAAGCCCTATTCCTTTTTTAAATAACGCCAACCATAAGCATGCCATCAAATGCTGTCATTAAGACACGTACTTCATTGTAGCTTTGCGTGCTTGACATGGCATCACTCATGCCTAATTTTGAATTTTATTTGTGTGGTAATAATGTTTGCTCGCAAAGTTGCGCATATTGCATGTGGCAATTATTAAAATGGGACACAAAGTATAAAATTTAAAATATCTATCAGAATATTAATCTCAATCTGCTATAATTGCTACCTTTATTCGTTTTATATAATGAAGAAGAATGTGCTCGATCTCCATCTGTGACATTAGGAACCTAGGTGCCTAAACAAATTAATAGTTTTTTAAAGCGGGATGACTATATGATTATTGATTATTGGCTAAAATTGGTAGTGACAGAAAAACATACTATCCTGTTGTTATTTATAAAACCCAAATTTAAAATAATATTTTTTATAAGATTCAATCTATAATATTTATTACATTTATTATTTTAGATTAAAAATATATTTCATTAAAAGAAAAAAGAGAATATATTATCAAACCATTAAAAGAAGTATTAATAACAAAAATAATTTTTAAAAAATTATAAATTCAAGATAAATTTATTGTTATCAATTAAATTAATCATTTTCTTAATTTTGACGAATTAGATAATTGAATTTTATATATAAGAATTGCAGAAAAAATAGCTTGTTTCAAGTCATGTGCATATTTTAAAAATGAATTTAATGACCATGAAATGATAGTTTTACACTATTAATCATAAATTATTGATAGTACTATAGTATAGTAAGACTTTTATGATAGTTAATGTAAAAACTAATTATCATACATAATATGATTGGTTATAGAATAACAGCATAAAACCATGTAGCCTACTTCCTCAAAACGAGCAATTAATGCAAGACTGTTACGGGTCAAACTGTCAACGATAACTATATTGGGTAATGTTAAGATTTTTACTAGCACTGGCAGTTTAGTATGGTAGAATATTTTACTTATAATTTGTAAAGCATGCACGACTCTTATCTTACATTGGTCATTATGCTCATTTGTGATCAACAAGCGGATGACAGGTTTCAAACACCAAGCTTGAAATACCAAACACAAATTCGTTACTTCTGTCCAACATAAAAGTGTACTATTGAAGATATATATAATTCAGAACGTGTTTCTATTTTCCCCTTCTGTTTTAGACCCTAAATTATATGATTCAATTTAGTTAACCATAATTTCAATCAAAAACAAAATGTAAATTAAGGGCTTAGAGTCTTGTCGGAACAAGCTTGAGTGGTAGTATAGTTTTAGATCACCAATAACATGATACTGTACGTGCTGATTGGGAATTTATTCATTGAAGCTTGAATTAAGTATAGGGGTTAATAACCAGATCCAAATCTTACCATGGCAAACAAATGTGTTTTGTGAAAAACAATTGCAAGGTTGTTGAAAACCCTAGTTTCTTGACCTAAGGAAGTGGACAATAATTTAGTCTTCTTGGTTAATTACTTTTTTAATGGGAATATAAGAAAAGCTCCAAATGAGAGTAGCATTTATTCATATAGAGCAAGCTCGAATCACAAAGGTAAAGCCTTTGAGAACAATTCTCATATGTATGCAAGTTGTTCAATAATATGCCCAAACTTCGTGGTCATATCTATATATAATACTATAAAAGGGAAGGTTTTTGAAGAGCAAAAAGACAATTCAAAAACGTGTATTGGAAGAGGCAAGAGGGAAGAGAGTTTTAGCCCATGGCATACTTCTGGGTCCAGCTTCTAGCAGTAGACTCATACTTGAATTTGTCGTTCTTGCACATATGAGCAATTTCAGGCACCAAAGGGTCATCAGGATTTGGATCCGTTAGCAGAGAACATATAGAGAGCAGCACCTGCATCATGATTTTTGACAACCATTCAGCTCTTCTAACAAACAGAAACAAACTAATTATAATGACATCAATGAGGGAAGGTCCAAAACATGATGACCTTGGATATGGTGAGAGCAGGACTCCATTGTTCTTTGAGTATGTCCAGGCAAATATTGCCATTGCTGTTAATGTTGGGATGGAACACCTTGGTCCTGAATGCTACCTGTGTAATAGTTTTTGATACTAGCCATCCATTAGATCCAGCGCTTTATTTATACTATGAATATTAAATAGCAGTTTCTAAAATTCAAAACTGAAGACAAACATGATTTTGTTAGGTGATGATGTTGCTGCTGCTTTATGCATGTCTATGTATGTATGCATGTAAGTAAGTATATAGCTGCTGATGTGTGTGTGTGTGTGTGTGTGTGTGTGTGTGTGCATGTTTATGCTCCAAAAAGCAGATGTTCCACCTTCAAATATGCCAAAGAAAGAAACTCTTTTGCTTATCCATAGTCATTTGTAAATGAAAGTTTAGCTGAAATAAAGAAAATGGGTGTCAGAATGCGGTTAACAATTTTTGATGTATACCTTGGGAGGTTTGAAGGGATAATCGGGAGGGAAATGGATGGTCACAAGGAAAACACCACCAGCATAGGGACTGTCATTTGGACCAATGATGGTTGCTTGCCAATGGAACATGTCCTCGCCCACAGGGCCTGAAATCCACCATAACAAGCATGTCACACACAAACTCACACTTCACTGCAACATGGTTATGCTTATGTCAGATAACCCAATTAAACAAACAAACTTTCATTCAACCTCTTTACCTGCACTGCATGAAGTTGGTGGATCTCTCTGTAAGTCCTTGAGCTCCTTCAGTATTCTCTTGGATGCCATTCGCGTGATTTTAGAATCGTAGAAGAGGAAATCAGGAGGATTGGAAAGCCAAAGCCAAAATGACTAGAACACTACAAGAAACAAAGCAGGTTGCAGGCTATATAATAGAGGGTTGGAGAAGGGAGATTGAATAGAATCAAGAGTTCCATTCACCAACGGAAGTGGGCACAGTATCTATTCCTCATGTAAAAGATAAGATTCTAAGGATCAATCAACTTTTAGATATGGGAGCAACGAGTGAAAGCTGTTGGCCATATTACATAGTATTTAGCTGCTTTAAATTGAGAGGTATAATTAACCGGGGCCTGCCTTCTATCATTTTGCAACTGCCTGTTGTCCATCTAATGATAGATGGAAAAACGGTCCACACCACAAAGATTCTTCATTGGGATATTATATCAAAATTAAATGTTGAATCTAACAAAGAATTAATTATAGTTTAGCTTACCATTTGCAAATTAAAATAAGTCCAACACCTCTTTGACTATTCAAGCCTTTATCTTTCTTCCTTTTTGGCTTCAGGTACCACTTCCCCTGTGAAATGCTTCAATGCCAAAACAAGATACCGAGTCATTGGACGACCCACGTCCAAAAAGAAGAAATTAGATCCACACTTTGCTTGCCGACTCTCAAAGTCCACACGTTGAGTATCTGATAAAGTTGTGACAAGTGAAAGATGAATTTGGTCTTGTTTTGTGAATCCTTCAAAATAATGTATATTCCTGAGCAAACTCAAAGCTGTTGACAGCTCCATATTATTCTTTTCGTTACTTAACAGTTTAGATTCCATTTTAAAATTCGTTTTTATTAGCCTCAGGTTGCAATTGTCATAAGATTTTAAGTTCACTAAGTCAACCTGACTCAAATAAACAAATGGAAGAATGAAACCTTAATCAAACCAACTATATATTCAAGCTGTTAAAAGCAGCTAGCATAATTAATTACATATACTTAGTTCACATCCAAAGCCACAAATGCAAGCACTTCCTAGATTAGATTACAACATGAATACAACCCGTGTCCACTGCTGGAAATGGCCATTTAATAATCAATACAACAGGTAAACAGCCAACAGAAACGCAAGTGTTGTGTGCAACCAAACATATTGAAATTACGACTTTACAGATCCTACAGCCAGAGACAATTAGACAAATAGCTCGATGCTTATGAGCGAACCTTGATGCGGTCAGTTGGACATGGTGATTCCTTCATCTAGGTTGGAAATAGTATAAGATATAGAATGGTGAAGACTACAGTCATGTCATCCTCCATAAACTACTATATTAAGAACTGAAGATCACAAAATGGAACAGGCCTTTTGCCCCTTTCTCTTCTTTTTCTTCTGCTTTGGGGGCTGGAGAACTACCTTGATGGCCGCATCAAAAACAGCCTTCACATTCTGTATACAAGGCTAACATCGTTAAGGTCATGACTTCCTTTAACCTTCAGAACTTTTAAAGATTCAAAGAATATGTATGTACCTGTTGTGTTTTTGAACTACATTCGATGTAAATTGGAGCACCGATAAGCTTTCTCAGTTCCTCACCCTTCACAAAATACAGTAAATTAGACCACTAACCTATATTGTGACTAACAAACAAAGGCTAAAAGACAAAACAGTGAAATAAAAAAAATGACGCAAAAGCAATTAATTGTATATACAAAAGAAGTAGTGGCAAATAGCAAGCACCTGTGCTGTGGTGATAGGCACTGCACCAGGATGGTCTTGAAAGAACTGCTTATCATCCCGAAGATCTACAAGACAAAGATTTGGTTGTCATGAAATGCCCAAGCAAACTAATCATGGCAGCTTTATCATGGACAATGGAACCATCAAAAGCATACAATTAAACTAACCCTGTATGTAGGAGGAAACACATTCCAGAGGAAACTATGTGAAAAGTGAAACTATTAATGGAAAATTTTTCAAAACAAATGAACTTTTGCTATATATAAACAGAAATTCTGATGAATAGTGAAGCCAAGGACTTACGTTACCATGTCCTTGCATTCCTCATTCATCTCAACACTCCCTAATACACTTCAAAAGTCTAGACTTCTCAAGCTTTATCAGTAATCACTCTTGCATTCAGAACAACCACTACACTTGCCATTTGGTTTTAAAAAAGGAGGTAAACATTGAATGAAGATGAAAAATTACTAAGGCTCTTCTGACATACTTTGTTATATCTGAACCAATTACTGGTTAAAGTTATGCCTGAGGAAAGTTTGGAATATAGGAAGGAACGTCATTCTTATAAAATCTATACTGAATAACAACCCAACAAGTAACAGCAGTAGCTTCAGATTCTAGAATTTAGGCCAAGACATGTAACAAGAGGTTTGGTTTCTGAAGCAAGTAACTTCCCCCACTTTAAAACACTGAGAGATACACAACATAAGTATAAAAATGTTCTCTATTATGCTGAATTACACATTATTAGTGTAAACAAAGTTAGAGAAGAAACAAGAATCTAACCAAGTTTTGTTCCAACAAGAATAATTGGAACACCAGGAGCATAATGCCTCAACTCAGGAATCCACTGGAAAATGACGGGAAATAATTAGTCCAGAGTAGAGAGGGACAAAACAAAAGATAAAGAAAAATACCAAGCTTACTTTCTTGGCAACATTTTCATAGCTGGCCCTGCTTATGAGAGAGAAAGCAAGCAGGAATACATCTGCGCCACGATAGCTTAAGGGTCTTAATCTATTGTAATCTTCTTGGCCTGTCCCAAAAGTTGAAAACAATCACAAAACACTCACAAAACACGAGAAGGATGAAAGATAACCAGGAAAAACTATACTTACCAGCAGTATCCCACAAACCAAGATTCACAGTGCTTCCATCCACAACTACATTTGCACTGAAATTGTCAAAGACAGTTGGCACGTAGTCCTGTTGCCAATGAATCACAAGATGTCACAAAAATTACTATATCCAAAAGTCAATCCCCATCCCTCAGTCAATAGCAAGTCAAACAGCACAAAGGGAATTGTTTTGAAGATTATTGTATCAATCCAAAAAACAGGAAGGATCTAAGTCATAAAAGTCCTAAGAAAGCAATTTTAGGAAAAACGCATCTTCGTGGAATTATAATCGCACCTCCATTGGAGTCTTATCAAACACAGCAACTAAAAATTGAAAAAATCAACATCCAAGATTCAACCAAAACATTTTCTTTTTCCTCTTTTCACCCAAAACATTACAAACAGGCCCAATTCCACGGTCGTCTCTAAGAAGGGTATATGAAATTGATGGGAAAAAATAATCCGCACATTTAGTCTATTTAGAAGAAACCTTAGGATCAGCAACACGGTTAGGACAACAGAACCAAGAAAACCCTAAGAACAAAATAAAAAAGAAAAAAATTATGAAAATCACAAACCCAATTCTGACAAAAGTTGATAACAAGCCATATTTTGACATTATTATCTGAAAACCGAGTAAGGTAGAAGCTGAAGAGCACAGAAAAATGTGAAGGTTTGTTAGTGGTAGCACTGACCGTAGGAAAAGTGTTGCTGGTGTAGGAGATGAGCATGCAAGTCTTGCCAACGGCACCGTCACCCACAGTGACACACTTGATGAACCTGGACGCACTCATTGCTATAGTATGTTTGTTTTCTTGGAGGATAAAACCCTGACTAATGATTCATGAGGCAATTGTGGAGTGCATGTTATGTTGAAGAAGAAAGAAAAGAAAAGAGAGAGCTAGTGTGTGTGTTAGAGAAATTGAATTTGGTGTACTGTGACTGGGCCTGCATGTTGTATTTGCCAGCTATGCCTATGCCACAATTTCAGCTCCCAAATTTTAATATCCCCCACCAACTCCCCTCACCTTCACCATAATGCCTTTATCAACTTAAAACAAAGTCACTAGTAAAAGGGAACAAAAAGGAAATTAGTTTAAAAAATTATATATTTTATTAAGTTACTAATTGATAGGAAAACAAAAACAAAAAAATATTTTTTCTTTTTCTTTAATTATTTTAGAATATATATAATTGGACACACAAATTAACTTTTGTTGATCCAAGTTGTTATAGTTTACTCCATCCATTCTAATATGTATAAGGTCTAATTATTTAATTCGTCAAGATTAAGAAAAATAATAATAATATAATTTTTTCAAAGTTATCTTGACATTAATATTTTTTTAATGATTTGTCAATATATATTTTTCTTTTTGTAACGAGAGATATTTTTAATCTAAAATAATTAATACGAAAAATATTATAAATTAAATCTTATAATAAAAAAATAAACATCGTTTTAAACTTGGATGTTATAATTAGGAATAGAATTAATAATCTTATTTTTTTTTCTTTACCAATAATCTTAAATTCAAGTCTTATATATAACTGTTTATGATCTATAATAATTTTATTTTAATCGATACTTGTAAGATAAATAAAAATATATTTTATATTCATATAAAAAAAAAAAGCTTCATTTTCTCGCCTTTTCGTCCAATGAACGGACAATAGTAGTGTGAGATTCATGAAACGCTTTCATCTCTTTTCTTCATACAAATATTCAAACTACGAAACGACTCAACATTTTTTATTCTTTAATCTAGCTATCCTTCAGTTCTTCACAGAAACAAGCAAAGCATTATTAAGATAAATGTTTTGTTTTTTCAATTAGAATTAGAATTTCATTCTGATGACTTAAATTAACTTGTAATGTAAATATTTATAACGCAGATTAATGAGATAAATTTAATTTGTTTTTAAAAAAAAAAAAAAGACTCAAAACAGTTATCAAAGTATATCTAAGTTTGTAGTATTAACATAAAATAAAGATTTGGCTTTGCAAAAGAGGCATGATTAGAGGACACCCACAATTGGCTGTAATTGTGATGCATTTAATGTCAGCAATTTTTCATTATTCATAGATCTTGCTGCATGATGAAAATAAATAAAATAAACTCTAATATGACTTTTAGTTGTAGCTGTTTAATACATGAAAGATACAAAGATAATGTCGACAACGTAAATTAGACTTTTGGGTTAAATATAAAAAATAATTATAAGGAGTGATACACTTGTTAAGAATCTCTCGTTAGAAGAGGGGAAAAAATGTTGCTACTTAAAAGAACTAACTAGGAAAAGCATGTGAAATATTTATAAAATGTTCATCGTTTAGTGTGAACAAAGAAAATGTTTATTTCTGATTAGCCGTCTCTCTTTCTCTCTTATCATCAAAGGATCAGGACTTAACAAATCTAAAACTTTCACCGTCTGAATCACTTCCAATTTCAGCTACTTGAAATTGAAAACCGAGCCTACTGGTACCAATTACTTGACTATGCAAAAGAAGAATTCATGCACTCATGTCAGCATGCAATTATAATCGGATGCATTGTCAATTTTACAAACATGAAAGGACAGTAACATAAATGAGGTGATAAATATATTTAAAATAAAAAGTCTACTCATCTTTCAAATTCAATGTTGATAGTAAAAAGGAGGTTGATCGATCAGTAACAAGTGTAGGACACATGCAGGTAAGCTCTCGGGAGCATGACAATGCCCATAATAGTATAGTTCAGTATATTGAATGAGCAATTTATGGCAAGTTAAGAAGAATCACGGTGGCATGTCATAAAAAATTTGACAGAGAGACAGTATCCGTTTTTTAAATTAATTACTATACTGCTGATCAGCTTATATTGATTTTGTCCATGCTTTATTTCTTACTCAATCCTCACATGCAGACCCTGTGAAGAACAAAATGCAAATTAAGTCAAAGCAACGCATATGTTGCCCTCAACTACATGGAAGAACATAACAATTGCTATCATAAATAGGGAGAGAACTGCTAAAAAATTAATGATGCCACAATATATTATCACGAAGTTTAAATCCAGAAGTTTAACTACTAGTACAATTTTCTTTTTAGAGTTCTTTACTACATTGGTGACAGTAATTCCACTTCAACCTGAGTTATGCACTATCATCAAATACCTGAATTAATTGGTGAGATTTTTTTTTCAACTCAATTAAATGTTTTGAGTTCAAATTTTATACATGTATCTGTTTTTAATACTTTGAGAAAAAAAGTTAACACGTATAATAATCTTATTTAACTTAAATAAAATTATTTTTAATTATAGATACATATAGTTTAGAACAAAAAATCTGACCAATGCACTTATGCCTGGTTAGTTACGTTATAAGATACATGCTGATATAATAGAAGTTCTGATTCCGAGCCTCAAATTTTGAGCATGAAAAATTTTCGCATTGAAAGGGATAGGGATGGGTAGTGCATCTTCCATTAAACCCATGTGAAAGATGGTGACAAGTGTACGTGAGGATGATGTGAAAGAATGCCATAACTCTCATCACAATTATGCCACAATATTCACAACTGCAAAGAGAATGGACCACGCTTTAATTTTCCTTCATTAGGAAGCGATATTTTTTCATGGTTGAGTATATATGGATGCTTTTTAAAGCGCCATTTATTTATGTGCAATTAAACCATCCAAGCTATAGTGACAATGAATGATGCATAAACATTATCACACCAGCAACATTAATTTAGTAGCACTAGTCCCTTCTTGCTCCATCACACTCGACAAACATGCTTAAATTTCAATCAGATCCGTGTCTAAACTCTTTTCATTCACCAGGTACTACTTATTGTTAAGTATGTGAATTCCAAATTAATTTCCCACAAAATTAAATTGCATGAAATCAATGGTTGTTGAGTGTGGCTAGTGGTACCCCCCACCTAATGAGATTAGTTGGAGGATCACAAATCAACAATTGTGACGTTTTACGGAACTACTGGACCGTGCGGACAGGTAGTTTCAGGTTCATCTGCCACTGATTAAGCAAAGGGACATTCATAACAATTAATTCAAAGATTATTAACCCCAACCAACAAGTGAATAAAGACACAATCTGACTAACTAATTGCATAAGTAATAAAGTCAAGCAATTATATATATGCGTGTGGTGTGTGTAAGACACGGCACGTATCTCTTGGAATTTTTATACTGAATGAATTTAACTAAAAATAGTAATTTATCACTATCTAATCTACACCTAAACCTATGTGAATCAACCTTCCACGACCTGATTTTATGCAACCACCAAGATATGTAGGTCATATTCAATTTTTGGTTCATATTTCAAAGTAGGGTTATTTGTTCAAAGAAATATTGTTTTTTTTTTTAATAGGACATGGTCTCTTTTACCTTGTTGTTTTCTTTACGGAACCTCCTTAGAGATAGTTAGTTGTTAGCACCCATATATGAATAAAATGCAACCTAAGAACATTTACAGGCAAAAAAACTTAGCCTCATAAGTGCTTCGGTAACTATCTAATAAAGAAGTGTTGGAAATTAACAGTAAATTTTTCATAGTGAATTCAAAATAATAAGCGTGAGAAAGTAGAAGAACGATATCAAGAAATATGAAAGAACTTTTAAATGTAAGTAAGGAAATTGAAGGACCCAATAGTAAAAATATCTCTACTTTTATTATAATATTTATCTCTTCATATAAGAAACTCTCAATCGTTTTATCTAATCATAATGATTTATAATATGTCTCCTAATTCTTGTTACATACTTACATGCATTACGTAAGTACATTTTTTTTCTCAATATTAAGACTTTTTTTTTAAATGATACATGTTTTCTGAAATATTTCTCTTTTTTATCTTCTCTAAGATGATACTCATTGCTCAAAGTATCTCTACCTTTGGTCCTTAATTTGGAGGATATTACAAATATATTTTTTTCTCTTATTTAAGAGACTTGTTTAGTGTACTTAAACTTCAACCTCTTTTAAATATCAAGACAAGAATAGAGCTTTTTAAAAGGATAATTAAGCGTGTGCATCCTTTACGTGTATTGATATTAATTTCACGTCAAATATATCAAAAAGAGTTAAAAGACACAAAAATATAGAGCATCGAACTTACACACGTCTTAAACTCACTGAACTGTATCCAAATACTACCTGCTAACTATTTTTAATTTTAATAAACTGCTTGGGACCTGGGGTACAGTCCCCTTAAAATAATTCCTTAAATGTGCCACTTCATTAATTATGAAGAAATTCCAACAAAAATTAAGGGTGATATGAGAAGATTATAACAAAAAGGACAATATACTTCCCGGTTTCTTTTTCTTTTATGTCGTTCTTTTGGAACCTATCAAATCTTAGGATAGATAACAAAAAATATATATTGTTAGGATAGGAAATATAAGACGGATTAATTTCTTGTAAACCCACAACATCAGGAAGTTATTTATTTGTTTTGACAGAGAAAATTAATTACAAAAAATTAAAGTAACAATACTTCCATATTTTCTCGTTATGGGTGGAAATAAGTTAGGTCAGATTAAACTTTGATGGGTCGAAGTCTGACCTGCATCACTCTCACTAAATCTAAGTATGATTTGTTACCTGTTAAAATTAATTTAATAAGGCTTGAAAATGACATCCACAAAGATTTGTCCTAACATGAAAATCTATATACAATATCTGATTAAATCAGAATAAATAATTAAAAATTAGCATTATAAACATGTTTATCTTATAAATTATAAATTACTAAATATGATCTTATAAGTTATAGTTTAAACAGATTCATTATTTAGATTTATTAGATTTTTTTTAAAGTTTATCGCATGAACTTTTTAATTAAAAAAGTTTTTTAAAAAACTTATATTTTACCTATTTTTACCCTTAATTACACATCTCAACTCTTTATCAGGCAAAAGGAAAATTAAACTACATGAAAAAGAGAAAGAGATTGGAAAGCATTTGTATTTATCTTAATTTAAACCACTGGATATGTCTTGACTCCGCTTACAATTCAAACATGGTTAGTTATTATCCTAACCTTTCAAGTAATTAGTCAATTGAAGCCATATAAAATATTATATTTAACAAATTGTAAATTCGAACTTATATTTTAAGGTATGACAAATGTAACTCCTTTGTATATATTTTAAGTTAAAATCTCACTTAATGATAATCATCCTCAAAAAATCTCCTAACGCTAGTATATACGTACTGATTTATAAATAGCTATGACTGAACAATCATTTTACAATTTAAATACGTGAAATAATCCTATAACTGAGATTCTACTAATATTATTATTTACACTCTTGGATAGTAGATGTCTATGTTCTACCAGTTTTCTTAAAAAATATTTTAAAATTTTCACGTACCAAAATAAGTAAACTGGGTAAGAGAAGCTGATCGGAGGTACGAAATTATGTATTTTTTTTTTATATTCAAGAACTTATGTATCTAAAATAATAACAGCACACTATTCAAGTACCAAATTACTAGGCTATGTGTGCACACAGATAAAGGTCCACCTACCTTCTAGCCTCCAGATTCCACTATATTTTGGCCATTTGTCTTCAATTCTTACCAAACACCAAAAAAGCAAACCACTAGGAAACGACTTTCTTTAATGCTCTTCTTCTTCCAATTATTTTAAAGCACATATCGTATTTAAGGGTTGGCACAGGTGACTTACTGCTAGCAAATGGAACAATAAACACGTCCTAAAAATGTTCTAACTGCATTTAGGATTAGGAATAGGTCATCAGACTTTATATAAATAGATTTAATTTATTATAATATAAAAAGTTACGGTATAATCTGACCTATTAATCTATAAGATGTTTATTTTAAGTTTTATTTTATGTTTTTAAAAGTCTAATTTCGTTCACTTATTAACTTATTTAAAGGTCTTTTATTTCAAAAATATATATTTTATTTATGATAAAATTATTAACTTATTAAAATATTAAATATAAAAGTATAATATATATATATATATATATTAACTTTTTATTATATTTAAATAAATAAACAACTCAACCTATCAGATTTAATAGATTTTATTATAAATTCAAGTTTAGCCCATAAATAAGCTTTTTAAAAAACTCAAGCCTAATATTTTAATTAAACAAGTCAAGCTTAAACACATAGGCCTCTGTTGACTGTTCAACCTATCATTATCCCTAATTATACTCTCTAATCCACAATTTGATATTTTATCAAGTTAAATTCACATGGTTTGGCTAAATAATGTAACTCATTAATATATGTGTCGTGTTTGAAAAATGTCTCTTGATGCCATATAGAGAAAATAAGACTAGAATTTTATTTAACCGTTCTGTATGTATACAAGAGGTGTAGAATACAAGAGAATAATAAGTTCTAAATTATTTGTAACTTAAATTAAATTTGAATTTAAATAACAACTAATTAAAAAATAAACATGAATTATATCAACAATCCAATATTCTTAAGGGCAAATAAAAAAATATTTTAAAAAAAGTATAAAATTGCATTGGAAATCACATAAAGTGCACCACAATAAAAAAAATCTACTTAAAATTTTTTACTAATATTTCAAAGGCATGTTAACATTTTCTTTATAAAAAAAGTATTACTATTCAATTATACTGGTTCTTAAGTTGCTTATACTTTTCATAACGTTCTGTTTGGTATCATAGAAATAGTCAAGAAGAGAGAGAGAGAGAGAGAGAGAGAGAGAGAGAGAGAGAGAGAGATTGAAATGCTAAAAAATGAATGTACGGTTCATGTCTTGCACATTACACAAATAAGTCTTTTATATAGAACAATGACAACATCACGTCTAAGGCTAACTTTGTGATCAAATGAGTTTCTAAGTTATAGATGGATCGAGATTCATGAAAGGTTCATGTTTGATCATAATAATACACACATGTGATAACAAAAAAAACTTATAACAAACTAATGGGATTGGGCTAGCTCAAATTCTATGTAGTCTATATTTTGTGATTATCGAGTCAGATCAAATTGATTTTTTTTTTTTTGTGTGTCTAAATTTATATATATTTAAAAGAAAAAATAAAATTAAAATAATATCAAACCAAAATAAATCTGATTGAATAGGAACCTATATTCTTGAGATTGAGCTGTCAGCCCATCAAGTAGGGCCAAATTGTCCAGGTTCTATTGAGTCAGATTTTTTTTTTCTACTTGACTCGTCAGGCCTAGTCTTTTTTTAGACCTAAACATGGTTACCAACCGTAGCACACCAAATACAACATTTAGTATTTTTTTATTCACCAAAAATAAAATTGGTTAGAGAAAATATCCTTCAATTTCATTTCTTATCTTTCTATAAATAATTACAAGCATACTACATTATCTTTGGTTTTTCTTTTTCTAAGAAAAATTTTACACGATTATTTTTTATAAATCTGTAAAAACAAGAAATAAATAAAACAAAAATAATTTATTATTTTATAATTATTGGTAGAAAATAATATTTAAACCAAATAGTTTAAATTTCTCTTATAGTACCGTTAAAAACATTATAATTACGTTTAAGACAGGCTGAAATCAAACTGCAGGAGTGTGGAATGGACCGACCAGGAAGAATTAATTGAACAACTTCTATGGCTGAAGACAAGACATTCATTCAAACTATATATAGTGTGGCCGGGGAATATGTATATATGTCCCCAACATTATAGCCAACACGGCAAAGAAAAACTAAACTACGTTATGAAGCTGGCAGTGAAAGAAGGAGAAACCAAAATATAGATAGTCCTAGGACGAATATTAACCATGACCAATGATTCCTAACAGAATTCCAAAACGGGAAACCGAGGTTTTCTCTGAGACCTTAATTAAATACACATGTGTTACCTGGTTTCCCTACGTTAGTGTCACAATTGCGGAAACAATTTCTGAACAACTCTTGCATCTAAGAAGGAGGGTCATTTGGATCAAACCACACTTCACCTTTTCTCTTTCTCTCCATTGTTGCACATACAATTATCTAAATTAACATGTCAATTCTCAAAGTTCTTTTGATTGCCATCACAGTTTCATTGGTCATTGCTGCCACCAGCGCCCATGAAGACAAGAAGAAGACGACTTCTGACAGCGACGACGACGGCGGCGGGGAGAAGAAGACTGTTACTTATGATGGCAGGTCACTCATTATCAATGGAAGACGGGAGCTTCTCTTCTCCGGTTCCATCCATTACCCACGAAGCACCCCTGAGGTACATATATACCTTCTTCATCAAGTAACATCATATCATTTCACAAGAAATTATTATATTATCTATTCTCAATGTAACATACATGGAGTCGAATTTTATTAATTCTCTGTTGTATATTAAAAATTCAACCTTTTGTTATGTGAAAATTGATTGAGATCCCGAATATGTGATTATCCCTGACCATCATATATATACTAATTAATATTCTCAAGACACTTGTTAGATGGATTCATAATAATATACTACTAACTAATTAATTTTAGATAAAATAGAGCTTCAGCTAACTGTTCTGTTGTGTTTCCAGGCGTGGGCAGACATTCTTGACAAAGCAAGATATGGAGGCATAAACGTGGTCCAAACTTACGTGTTCTGGAACATTCATGAGCCTGAGAAAGGCAAGGTAAATTAATTCGGGAATCAGCTGAAGTACCTACCACATGCATGCATGCATGCATGTAAAGTTTGATATCATTCCAAGGTTAATGAATGTCCTAGCTTGACTAATTGGTGATTAATTTGCTCCATTTTGCAGTACTCAATTGAGCCGCACTATGATTACATAAAGTTCATGAAGCTTGTTCAAAAGAAAGGAATGTATGTAACCATCAGGGTTGGGCCTTTCATCCAAGCTGAATGGAATCACGGGTATGCCCTTTTAATTATTATTTTATTTCTAAAATGTATGTTGCTAACTACGTTAAAAGAAACAACAAATTAACACCGAATACTGTTCATGAACACATATACACTTTTTAATTATTAATTAAAAGTGCAAAATTTCTTATACTCAATTAAGAAAGTGTACTCACTCTATTTATCTCTGATTTGATAATATATTTCCTTCAATGTTAATACATCAGAGGACTTCCATATTGGCTAAGAGAGGTCCCTGAAATCATATTCCGCTCTAACAATGAACCCTTTAAGGTAATCAACCGTGTTCTGATCGGTCTTCATATATATATATAACTCCCAAGCTGCTTCTAGTTTCTGGAAATTCAAGATTACTAATTAAAATAATTTATAATTTGCAGAAGTACATGAAAAAATATGTATCAACTGTTATAAAAACGTTGAAAGACGAGAAGCTCTTTGCTCCCCAAGGAGGCCCTATCATCTTGGCACAGGTTCTGATTTTCCACATGATCCTAATTCTCCCAAGTCTATTTTAATTAATTTCTGCAAGTTGCTCAATATATAGTATAAGCAAACTAGTGCTCACAACATTTGTTTTCGTACGTGCTGCAGATTGAGAATGAGTACAACCATATCCAACGTGCTTTTAGAGAGGATGGAAATAATTATGTCCAATGGGCCGCAAAAATGGCAGTGTCACAGGATGTTGGAGTTCCATGGATCATGTGCAAGCAGACAGATGCTCCTGATCCAGTGGTAAGTTCATGAAAATTAATTGTTTGACATAATTAAATTTCCTTCAATTCCAGTGATCATCGATATAAATTAAATAATGCATGTGTACGTACGTGTTATCTTTTACCTGACCATGCATGCCTACTTCATTTGGCAGATTAATGCATGCAATGGAAGACACTGTGGTGATACCTTTTCAGGCCCCAACAAACCTTACAAGCCTTCCCTATGGACTGAAAACTGGACTGCTCAGTAAGAATATATATTCGTTGGCTAGTGATCAATTTTTTAGTCTTTTTTTTTATGTATTCATGCAATTAGTAAATTAGAACGTGCCCTCGAATGAAGATGCAATGACTCATATTTTATCTTAGTAAACCGGACTTTAAGTAAAATTTAAGTCATTTGATCTTCATGTCAAAAAAAAAAAAATAGCGGTCACTTATTTTTGTCAAGTATTTAAGATAATGTTCTAATTTTGGATTACCCCACTAATTGTTGGTATTTGCAACTACAGGTACAGAGTGTTTGGAGATCCACCATCCCAAAGATCAGCAGAAGACATTGCCTTCTCAGTTGCTCGCTTCTTCTCTAAGAATGGATCTTTGGTGAACTATTATATGGTAATAAATAAACTTTTTTTTATGAAGAAATTAACTTATGGACATTATTGTGTTTCTTACTAAATAAACTCAATCTGAAACTGGTGTAGTATCATGGTGGAACAAATTTTGGTAGAACAAGCTCTGCCTTCACTACAACCCGATATTACGATGAAGCCCCTCTCGATGAGTACGGTTTGCAGAGAGAACCAAAATGGAGTCACCTGAGGGATGTGCACAGGGCATTGAGCCTATGCAAGAGGGCCCTGTTTAATGGTGCGTCTACCGTCACAAAAATGAGCCAACATCACGAGGTAATAAGCATTGATCTGACACAACACAGCCAATTCTCAAAATTTACATTCCCACAAGACAGTTTAACCCATGCTGCAAGTTTAAATTACGCAGGTTATAGTTTTTGAGAAGCCAGGAAGTAATTTATGTGCTGCTTTCATCACCAACAACCACACCAAAGCACCAACAACCATAAGTTTCAGAGGTACGGACTACTATATGCCACCACGTTCCATTAGCATCCTTCCTGACTGCAAGACCGTTGTCTTCAACACTCAATTTGTAAGTAACTTTCTTTTTTAACCCTTGCCTTGCTTTTTACAAGTAGAGAATTCTCATGAAGCATGCACTCTCACACTGCTTTGACACTGCTAATGTCTAAAATCTAGGACAATGAGACACTCTATACACACAGATACAGACTCTAATGAAATGAAATATAAGTAACATACAACAAAATATCTAAATTGATGGTATATTCATCTTTTTAAACAAATCTTTTATATTTTTTCAAGTGTGTGAGTTGTGCAAAAGTGACAACTTAAGTGTTCAAGCCAACAAATATTACTTTTAAATTAGATACCTAATAAGAAGTATCAAACAAGTGTTGGGGTGCGATGGTGTCAGCAACGTGTTGGACACGACAAACAAGACAGATGTCTGTGTTTCATAGTTCTCGTGCTTGGCTCTGTAGCTGACCATTTTGATTGATTTTTGCATTGCCTCCTCAATCTGCAGATTGCTTCACAACATAGTTCAAGGAACTTCAAGAGGTCAATGGCAGCAAACGATCATAAGTGGGAGGTGTATTCTGAGAACATTCCAACCACCAAGCAAATTCCAACCGATGAAAAGAATCCTATAGAGCTTTATAGCTTGCTTAAAGACACCAGCGACTATGCATGGTACACCACCAGGTGAGTTCATGTTCATGCTCTTGTCAACAACTGAGGATATATATTTCATTATTCTCTTTATGCATGCAACTGCTATATGAGACTTTATATATATATATATATATATATATATATATATATATATATATATATTTACTGCAGCGTGGAACTGGGTCCAGAAGACTTGCCAAAGAAGAAAGATATATCTACCATTCTCCGTATTATGAGTCTTGGTCATTCATTGCTTGCCTTTGTAAATGGAGAATTCATTGGTAAGAACACAGAAATTCATACAGGAAGTGACTCAAGTCCAATCAATGTATTTGGATTTATTCAATTTCATGCATGCATGGCAAAGTACTATATATATATATATATATATATATATATATATATATATATTCTCTATGAGAAACTAAAGTGGGTGTTAATATTTGGCTAATTAAATGTCTTGGTGGTTTTAATAAAGGATCAAATCATGGTAGCCATGAAGAAAAAGGTTTTGAATTCCAGAAACCTGTAACCTTAAAGGTTGGAGTTAACCAAATAGCTATCTTGGCTTCCACTGTGGGACTCCCCGTAAGAACTGGCTCAACTTTTTTCCTTCTCCTATATTTTTAGAACTTGTTTGTTTCAAAGAACCATTCTTTTATTGTATTTGTGTCCCCTTTAATATACAGGACAGTGGAGCATACATGGAACACAGGTTCGCTGGACCCAAGTCTATATTCATCCTTGGTCTCAACTCTGGAAAAATTGATCTCACTTCTAATGGCTGGGGTCATGAGGTATTAATTAATTGATTAATCACTGTGAGATTGTATGTATAAGTATAACTGAATTGGTACCAATTTGCAGGTTGGTATCAAAGGTGAGGAGCTTGGCATTTTCACTGAAGAGGGATCAAAGAAAGTACAATGGAAAGAAGCCAAGGGACCTGGACCGGCTGTCTCCTGGTACAAGGTAATGGTTACTTATTTTGCAAGTTGTTGTTGTTATTTTTATTTTTAAGGGGATTCAATCAAATCAAACATGTTTGTATTCATTCATTCATTTTGCAGACAAATTTTGCAACCCCAGAGGGAACGGATCCTGTTGCCATCAGGATGACTGGTATGGGGAAGGGAATGGTTTGGATCAATGGTAAAAGCATTGGTCGTCACTGGATGAGTTACCTCTCTCCTCTTGGACATCCTACTCAATCAGAGTAAGTAAATCATCACTCATAAGTCATAAACAACAAACAAATATATAATGTTAGTTGGATGGTTAAAAAAAAAAAAAAAAAAAAAAAAAAAAAAAAGGAAAGGAGGGAAAGATCATGAATTCTCCATCTCCTCGACTCCTCCTACTAATGAAAACTAATTAATATTTGTGATAAAAAAAAAAAATTGTTTGACCAAGAAAAACTAACTCAAGTTATTCTTTATTTTCTTTCAGGTATCACATCCCAAGAACTTACTTGAATCCAAAAGACAACTTGCTTGTTGTATTTGAGGAAGAGATGGCTAATCCAGAAAAGGTTGAAATCCTAACTGTTAACAGAGATACAATATGCAGTTTCGTCACAGAGAATCACCCCCCCAATGTCAAGTCATGGGCAGTTAAGAGCGAGAAGTTCCATGCTGTTGTGAATGATCTGGTGCCATCAGCTTCACTCAAATGTCCACACCACAAAACCATTAAAGCTGTGGAGTTTGCAAGCTTTGGTGATCCTGCGGGTGTATGTGGAGCCTATGCTTTAGGCAAATGTAATGCACCTGCCATCAAGCAGATTGTGGAGAAGGTAGAGCTCTCATTATCAAATATTTTCTCCCTTCTTCATTATAAACAACAAATACATACTTCATATTTATTAAAAAATTAATTAATTTTATTATATTATATCATTTTTAAAGATAATCTCATTAAATAAAATATACCTGATTGATATTTGTTTATTTTTGAAATAGAAAATAAGAAATTTTTATTATTTATAATCAAGCGAATACCAAATAACTCTTTTATATTTCTTATGCTATGAACTTTTTGTTTTTCTTTTTCCTGTCATTTTTTGTGCAGCAATGCCTTGGAAAAGCATCTTGTTTGGTTCCAATTGACAAGGGCGCCTTCACTAAGGGCCAAGATGCTTGCCCAAATGTGACCAAGGCACTTGCAATCCAAGTGAGGTGTGAATGAATCCTAGAAAGCTGCCACTAGGTCAAGTAGAGTTGGGTTCCAACGTCAGTGATTTGATTGGTGTAGTGGTGGAGTCCATAAGCTCAAATTTTAGTTAGCTTTTGTTTTGTAGCAGCACATGATACATGAAATCGGTATCTTTTACTTAACAAGAAACATTTTGTTTGTTCTGGTTACATTGAAAAAGAATGTAGAACAGTTATTACAAGAGTTCAATTTAGTTTCATATTTGATCGCCTTCAACGTGTCAAAGCACTTCAGGCATAGCAATTCAAAAGAGTTCATTAATTATTCCATTTATGACCAAAACAAAAAAAGTTATAAACTCTGTTAACATATGACAAATCTTTTCAAAAAAAATTCCTAACCACACACTCTTCATTAGTATTAGCTAACACTGCACCTTAAAGTTCCTCGGTTGTACGATTGAATGAGAACTTCTGGTAGTTTGTATTACCCTTTGGTTTCTTTCTTAGAAGTCCACTAATTTCTTTCCACTTAAAAATCAACCGTTGTGTTGTTGTTAGCACAACATCAAGTTCGGGTCTAATAATGAATGACACCGAAAGTTTTAAGAATTTTTTTTTACTTTAAATAAAAAAAGAGAACCTATTTTAATATATATATATATATATATGATATTTTTGTCAAAATGAATTCTTTTTCATTTATAAAAACTAATAAAAAATATTTTTTATTTTACACAAACTTAAACTTTAATTATTTTACTCTTGAGTTGATCGTGACATCATATTCCTTTAGCTACTTCCTTTAGCTACTTGTTAAGTTGCTCAATAAGAGCATCCAGGTTGTAGTAGCTCACAATGGTTGCTTCAAAGAAGATATGTGCAAGCTACTCTATGCAATAAATCTCTACAAATGGCGGAGCCAGCTTTCACTTGTAGGTAGTGCCAAATTTTAAGTAGTGTCAAATTTTATTTTTTAGATAGTGCCAAATTTTATTTTTAATCATAATTAATTATATAAGTATATATAATTATTATAAAAAAAATTTCCACCACTCAATTACTGCAAATTTTATTTTTTAGGTAGTGCCGAGGTCATTGCTGGTCTCCATGTGGCTCCGCCACTGTCTACAATGAAGCAACTCTCTTTTATTGCTTCCATGAGTCCTTCCAAAAAAAAATTATCATTATATTTTATTAATAATTTCTTTATTAATTTATAATTAAACTATTTGTAAATTAATTAAACTTTTGTTAAGAAAAAAATTATGCATTATTGTGTTAAATATTTTTTGTGTTAAAAAATTTAAAATTTAAAAATCAAATATAAATATAAACATAATAAAAAATAAATTTTATTTGAAATGATGAAAGTCGCTAACTTCACACAAATAGCGCAACATAAAAGACACTAATTAAAATAATAAAAGTTACATAGCTAAATCAATAAATAATTTTGCTAATTATGACATCCAAAAATTTCTCAATATGTTTCTCAAGGTCCGCTTGAAATTAGTGATCATGTCTCAAATCATGGACTTCTTTGCGTCTAAGCAAATATGATTCAAGAGTTGGATGATGACCAAAAAGTTGTCGACACTTCATTAGTGGGATGTTCGTAATGGTGGTCAAAATTCACATTATATGTGTAGTTTATCTTGCACCACCGTGTTATATAATATGATGCACACATATACATATAATATATGTTTGATTCTGTCCATGTTGCAACCACGCATAGGACCACATACAATTGTAAATCAAGATTGAAGCACTCCAAATGTGCGTTCCACATCCTTTCTTACTGCTTCTTGATGTTGAACACACAATTTTCTTTTATGACCTTGTGGCCTTAGGAGTTGTGATGGTCTTCACAAGCGTTGCCTAAATAAATATCGTATGTTAGAAAGTACCCCATGTTATATTGAATTTCATTCACGACAAAGTGAAGTCGGATGGTGTGTCATATTCTCTTTCATTATATTGTTCGTTACTAGTACCTATTGAAGACCCTTGATCTATGTAAAGGTCAATTAATGGTGATTGATACATAAAAAAATGATATAGATGAAATGAGAGTGTATGATCTTGAAAATTTGTCATATTTGAATTTGAATTATTTGGTGGGATTGGTAAATTTGAGAAATTTTTACAAATTTAATTTTGTGGGAACTTGAGTATTTGACATGAAATTAAATCACATATTCATGTATAAGGAATTTTGGTTTGGATTCACTAAATGAAAACAAATCAAAGTAAAAGTTGTAAAAAAAATTAGAATAAAATGAGAAATTTTAGAGGTTTTGATTGGATAAAAAAAATTACGTTGCATAATATTTATATTGCAAAAATATATCCGTTACTTCTAACAACACAATTTCTAACGACGACAAATATATCCGTTTGCACTCTATTTTAACGGCTAGGAATGCATCTTTTATTTTAAAAATACATTACAATAAGTACTAAAGTCCAACGTACATAAAAATAACATTATAATAATATTTTTTTTTAATTCAATTTATTATGGATAGCAATGTTGCTTCAGGAAGAAATTGTTTTGTCTCTAGCAAATAGCAATTGTCCGTACGCACGTACAATGGGAATTGCTTCTCAAACGGGGTTGCTTCCCCAGCAGTCGATAATGATGTTCTTTGACAACGGGCAGGGCCGCCCATCCAATAATGGATGATACCTAAAGTAATTTTTAAGAAAAAATTTACTTTAAATAAGAGTTATATATCAAACTTATTTGAGAACATATATGACATTTGTCAAGAATAAAAGTCTTTTTTATTTTATTTTATAAAACTAATAAAAAAATTATTATTAGATTTAAAACTTAAGCTTTAATTATTTTATCCTTAAACTCTGACATGTTCCTATAGCTGCTTGTTGACATGTTCCTAAAACTACTTGTTTCGTTGCTCAATAAGAATATCCATATTGCAGCAACTCACAGCATGACAGTTATGGGTATGGGAGTTGTTTTTCACAATCACGACTACGACAGGTAGTTGGGTACTCGACTCAAAGTAGCATAGAATTATTGATTCTCGAGATAGAGTGCTACCATTTACACCAAAACATGGAATGGGTGGTATGGTTGATCCCTGAACTGTGTCATAGACTGGGGACGTCTTTTTCAGATCAACATGCACGGCATCCTCGATTCGAGGAATAGATATCCAATGGCACTCATCCTTCACTTTGATTGGAGCTACCAAAGATTTATTGTGTCTTTTACTATAGCTAGGAATTTGCATCTCTTATTGTCATACTAATACAGGACCATTTTCCTTTAATTTGCTAAATTCAATATAAAAAATTCTATTTGAACCGTTTCAACACATTAAAAACAAAATACTCTAATGACTTGGGGAAACTTTAAAGTGCATTAGAATTGGCGCTATCACAGTTTAGATAGCCCTAGCTAGTACATGAAATTTAGGGAATGTTTGAATTCCCATTGAAACCTTGGTAACGGGAATTTCAATGCATTTTCAACGGAGAAGTAACAAAAGATGCTTCAGCAAAAGTAAATTAGCGACCAACCAATCGGCAACCCAAACAGCACTTATTTATGCTATAGAGCGCCTCATTTTGGGGCAATCATAGCAAATAGCATCAGCATAGAGTGATCCACATTTTACCTCAACAAAAGCTCGTAACAGATCTAACATGAAATAATAAAGCATAGTATTTGATATTATTTCTATTCCTTTTACCATCTTCCATACATGTATAATAACTAACTGCCAATAATTTGGGTTGAAAACAGAATGATGAAAAATTTAGAGGGGGCAGGGAATTACTCAACATTCCTATTCTATTTACATGTTGTAACAGCTAAATCGAGCTCCGCAAATTCCTTTACACCTTTAGAAGGAGGCGATCCGATTCAACTGCCAGTAATCAAAGAAATCATATTAATTAGTTTATCAACAAATGAAAATGAACAAAATAATAAGAGGCTCTTGGTAAGCTCACAACAATGGTCTAGTAGGGTCAAGAATCATAGTGAGGTTTCACTACAATGGTAAACTCACCTGAACCATGTCACCACTTTTGATGTGCGACCCGAGCGAGGCCATTATTTGAGAAGCAGGGAGGAAAGTACATATAACCAAAAAATAATCAAGTCTCAAGAGTAAACTCTGATTCATCATCATATTAACATACAGGCCCGGGTTGGTTAGTTCCAGAAACTCATGATAAATCAAAGGATCCCTGGCCTTCACTGATTGCATAGAGTAGCTTCTTGTACATAATTTCCTGTTTTAAAATGGAAATCAAATATCAACACCAAAAGACACTTTGACATGCATGATCATATTACCAACAATGTTTTGCAGTGTTCTACCTTGGTAGAATAAGGAGGAAGCTTCAGGTAATTTGCACACGTCATCACACTTGGCAAGTCATCATCCGCTAATTCTGAAGGCCCGTTCCCATTAGATGAAGCATTAGCTGCACTTGACGAAAGCTGCATCCAGACATGTAAATATAATCACTTACTAACTTTGCATTTTGTAAACCCCCTTTCAAGAGGTAAAAATGAAAAGTAGAGCAATGTATGTCAGGCAGCAAATCCAGACACATCATGCTACAAAAGTTCAAATAGAACAGAAAGGAAATCCACCCCCCCGTCCCAAAAAAAAGACACTTTAACATTCAAGATATCAAGTACAAAATTGCGTGAAGGTATGAATGAATAACATAGGTTGCAAGTGATCAAAAATATTTTTTCAATACCTTCCTCACAATCGTTAATTTTGGATTTAGAACTGCCAGTCCACCAGGAGGCAGCCTAGGTGCACCAGTAACAAATTGACAGAAGGCACGCTGTTGCTCTGGTGTGAATTCTCCCATAATTCCGAGTAACTGAAAATAGCATCATAGAGGTTCAGCATCAAATATAGCAAGCCTAAATTTCAAAAAACACAAATGTCCTTCTATGGGAAAAAGAACCATACATTAACTATGGCAGGGCTCTTGGCATTATAACCATGGTCAAATTTTATATGATCAGCAAGTGTCTCAGTCTGCAGAAAAGAGAAAAATAAATTTATAACTACATTATCCATGGTAACATTTAAAATATTGTTGTAAGCAGCAGTAATACTTTTGCACAAAAAAGAATACCTTCCACAATTCTCTCCGGCCACAAAGCAAGTAATCCAGTTCTTGGGGAGAAAAAATTTGTAAAGATGAGATGTCAAAAACCTGAATTGACAAGAACAAGTGGGCAAGTGACAAATGTTTAGTTTTTGGACTCAAGCAAATGAACAAATCATCAAACTAGTTTTTCCAAGTTCCAATTATTGCCCAGACCAGCCCATCTCTTCCACGGCCATTAGCTTATTTCATTTGTAAAATTTTGACATTAAATAACTGAATATTTGACATCAATATAAAAAATAAATAAAAAAAATAAAAAACGTGTATTTTCTATCTTCCATTCTTGATGTGCAGGGGCCAGGGGAAGGGGGACACAAGGTTGGTAGCAAACATAAGTAAAAGGCAAAAACAAACATTTTGTAATTTCTTAATTGATACATCCGATATTCAAGCTATATATGCAGTTCACAAAAGTAATAATTTTTAGTAGAAAAAACAATGCCCCTTAAGAATCTAAAAGCTGAAGAATCCATGCTCAATATTATCAAATTAAACCCAAGTCAAGCTTACTTTTCAATAAAATTGTTTGAGAGAAACAAGAAAAGGAACACCAAAAAGAATGGACAATGGTGCAAGTAAAAGAAAGACAACAATGATATTACAGAACTTTCTAATCACAGTTAAAAAATACATGACATTTTAGATAAGAGCTTACACATCACCACCAAACAAAGTGCACAGTCAATGACAAAAGTTACACGAATTAATTGAGACAGCATATAACCTGATTGAACCCTGCTCTAAATGCTTCCATTTGACGCATGATTCCGGTCTTAACAGTTGCCTCAACCACCATGGATATGTACTCCTCTAGATTATTGATGTCAACCTGAAAGTTTGACAGTAAGTTCAACGCAATTTTCATAACAGACAGAATCAGAACCAAAATAAAAACCAGGTAATAGAAACAGACTTAATACATACAATTTCATCTCCAGGTTTCAAGATGTACTCTGGATAACCAGGAAGTGTGAAGTCCAAGCAGAGATCTTCTATTGGGGCCCCACGAAAATGCAAATTAGCAAACGTGTCAGCGTAGCTACCACCAATAGATTGTATGTAATGTTTTCGGCAAACAAGGGCATTTAACTCTTGCAAAGTTTTCCCAAGCTCAGCATCAATGAAAAGAATGTCATGCAAATCAAGCTCCTGCAATATATCAAAGGCTAAATATATACAGACTAAAAATCAACCTTAAGATGCACATCAAATCAGATAAGACATCAACATTTCATAACTTACTTGACCAAGAACAAGCTTATAAAATGCCACTGACAATGGTAAATCCAATAGGCGTCCATCTTGAAGAGCTTTGGCCATTACACGGCCTAATAGTCGGAAATATTCAATCACTTTAAAAAATTGGGTATCCTCTGATGCATCAGCATTTGCAGGCCAAGGTCGAGGAAACAGCCCAAGAGGAGCTTGAACAAGTTCTCCATCTCCAACAAAAGAGCCTTCACTACTTTTCATTTTCTTAACATCTCCATCAATTTTCATTTGATATTTCTCTGAAGAACCTGATCTCCACATTTGAAGTACAATTTTTTGTAAGTCATGACTGAGAAGTGTGTAGAACTCCAGAGTGGGACCCAGACCGGTGCCAACTTCACCAAAATATTCTACTTCAAGTACAGCCTTTTGACTAGAATACAACTCCATCACTTTAGCAGCAGAATCCAAAATGCGATTTCGAGAGACATGAACCTTTTGACGCTGCAATCTCCCAACCCTGACTTCTCTTTCATTTGTTGATCCATGACCATCAGCACCCTGTTGCTGCTGAAGGCGATACAACGCACGAGATAACCCAAAGGCAGTTGAATAAAAATACTGTCGCCGGGTCTCAAAAGGAAACAAAAAAGGGCACGCTTTAGATAACTGGTAACACCACGAGGGAAGACTCCCACTGCATAAGGCAAGGGCATCTTGTATTTGCCTAGCTAATTTTGGAGTAAGCTTGCTGCTTATAAATTCCTCTGTAGGAACCCTAGCACCGCTGGTAATACTTAGCTCATCTAAATCCAAAATTTTTCCCTCTGCAAAGCTATCAGTAACCACTTGGGCCCTCAAACGAGATGCAAGTTGGTTCAAACCCTCAAGCACCCGCAATAATGCCAATATATTGTATGTAGGATTAGATTTCTCCAGTTCACAGGGCAATTCTCCCTGCAAGATACTATCTAGTACAGATGTCTGATGTAGCTTGGCTTCAGAACTAGAATTCGATACAGACCCAGATTTGCAAGATTTTGAAGCATTAGAGGTTGAACCTCCAGGGGGAGTCCTATCTGTCTGGTTCTCTTCCCTCTGATAAGTTATAGTATAAATATCACCCCACAATCTGCTTCCGTCACTGGATACATAGTCACTACTGCCAGCAAATCTCTCATCATCATCTAGCACAAGCTGCCTTTGAATTGCCTGATAAATTGTCAAATGCCTATTAAGCTGCTTCCCACCAGCAGTAAATATCAACTTTGGAGGATCATTAGAACTTCCAAACAATGCACGTCCTAGTCGATCTCTTCCACCCCTGATACCTCTGCTATTGGCAGATCCAAGGCCAGCCATAGCAGCAGCAGCAAATGACATTGCACCTCTTGAGCTTGAGGTATAGCCACTCCTAAAATCAGCAGAGTCTGATCCCCTGACTGTACCAGCTTTGCTACTAGAACCTGAGGCAACATTAGTATGGCCATCACTTGTTGCAGGAGCAACATTACTCTCCTCCACTAAGTCGCCTAATTTCACATCGTGTACTTTGTCAGGTGAACAAACAGGAAGAGAATCATCCCTCAGTACCTGCATCAATAAAAATAAAACAAGCACCAATTTTTTAAGAATAGATACAACTGAATTTAACTATAACGTTCAATCTTGGTTAACAATAATGATGGTAGCTAAAATTAAAATTTTGGAAATAAAACACCTAGATTGAGCTATTGGTCAGAGGCTTGGATAGTTCGCATAAGATCATAAACTAAAACTTCATTGCATCATTATACCCAGAAGAAAAAAAAAATAGAAAACAAAGAAATGATAGAAAGACAGCAGCATATCATTTTGAAAAAAATGTAAACAAGATTGAAGGACACCAGCATTGGTAGTAAAAAATAAAGACACGATTTTAACATATTAAAAGCCGTGTTAAACGGAAAAAAAAGGGGGGGGGGGGAGGAATGTTGTCAGAAAAGCAAAAAAAAATAAAAATACAGTAACACAGTAATTACTTAAATGTTATACTCATCACCAAGGAAGTAAGAAAATCCTAGCCAAAGCAGAAAAAACAGTAGATAGCATATAACATACATCTTCGTGGTCATCATCTTCATCTTCAGAAATTTCGTCATCTTCAATCACCAATGCCTCATCAATCTCAACAGGGGATATATCCAAATCTTCATCCTACAACGAAGACAATGAAAAATGTCAATAGAAGAGTAAAAAAAGAAAATAAAAAACAAATGACTAATATTTAGATACTTCAGGATACTTGGATTAGGTTCATGATTTAGTCCAAAGCATAGCAGAAAAAAGATGAGTTTAGCAGCCAAGTTGAGCCCTATCAACTGCATATAGAATGTGTGTTTCATTTTATACTCTAAAGATCCTTCCACCAGTTTAACAACCACAAGAACCTAGCTAAACAACATGCATGTAAACACTGCCATAATCAAAAGCAATAAAAAACAAAACAAGAGTATAACCTAAATAGAAAAAATATGCAACCCGCCCACAAATAATCTAAAATATTACCCAATGAGAGTCATACAAACTACAACTTCATGATTGACCAGTTTAATGTTGGAAGAAATAATCAAAAACTAAACTAAACAGTAATTGATTTTCATTTTTAGAGTGGCACCATACAAAAATTCCTGACGCATACACTTGATGCAAGAAGGATGAGGATCAGCATATGCAAAGTATCCATCTGATTATATTCAAATAGACTATTACTTACAGCAATGTTCCTTCAACACAAGATAGATAAGTTATCCTCTCAGTGCTAGCTCTGCCTCAATTTTTTAGTAACTCAACACTTTTGCAGGGAAATCTTATAACAGCTTAATTTTAATGTATGTAAAGAATTCAATGGTGCAAAAAAGCGACTGTTCAACATAATAATCAAAAGAACATCTAGGCAGTGTTTCTCAGATAGGAGATGATATCCAAATAGATAATTATAACCAAAAGCCATTTATTAAACTAAATGGCAGAGGTAAAACATTTTAAGGATCTACAGACAACAAAATCCAGTGTGTCCAAAGTTACAGAGAAATTCCAGATGTCTTTTCAAGCTTGCAATGCAAAATGTAACAATGCATCTTTACACCTTATATTGGCATTATTAAGTATTCTCCTCATATTTCACTGTATAAACCAACATGAAAACAGCAACATTCATAGTCAGATCATACATATCCAGAAGGAAGTGGAGATCAAAAGAAGAAAACCATCCAACAAAAACTAAATAATTTAAAGTTATAAATTAACAGAAGAATGAATTTGTAGCATTGTAAACTCATAGCTAGGATTTCACATTATATGATAGAACACCAAATGATAAAGTAATGAAATAAAATATCGGGTCTTACTAATTGCCCTTAGGGCACTGGTTAAGAAATGAAGAGGAAAGTTTTATTGGAAATCATAAGGGAGCACATTTAAAAATCATAGGGGGAGTGCATTGTTACGCATCCCAATAAAAAACTTTCCCTTTTTACTTCCTCAAACAGCGCCCTAGCATTTGCCTAAAATATATAGAACACTTAAATCACACACAATACAGCAATACACTGGCTGTCCAAGAGACAAAAGTCTCCTATCACATACAAATACAGCAATACACTTGCTTTCCTAAAGACTAGTCTACTATCACATACAAAAACAGCACTTACTGTCCCAGAGACAGAAGCCTCCTAGAGAGTATTCTCTGTCTACCAACTTAAAAATAACTTTAAACTGCCTAATTAAACCACATACTAACAGACATATACTCCAAATACATAACTACCAGCAGTTATTTTCTATACATAACTACCATCCTTCAGTTTCTAATACAGTACTGTTTTCTAAGACAGATATTTGAGTTTCTAATATTGATTTCTAAAGCAGTTATTTTCTACAGATAACTGTCATAACAGCCCCTAACTTGGTTTCCATCAGTATACCTCAGAAGTAGAGTCGCCGTTTACAGGCTTCATTTGAGCATCTTTATCAAGAGCTGCTCTTCTGCGAGTAGCATTTCTGGTCTGAGGTCCTCTTGCCTCCTCTTGTGCAGCCTTTAATACAGCTTTTCCCTTACCCTTGGAAGAGCTTGTACTTTTATCTTGAGTTATTTCCTTTCTAGATGTATCACCTATATTAACAGATGATCTGGATCTAGTAGAATGGCGACGGGTAGTAGGAGAGGATACACCAGCTCCTGCAGGAGTTGTCCCAGATTCAGAATTCCCAGCGGGTACAGTGGACTTCTGACCAGATTCACTTCGTTGTATACGAGGCCAAACAAATTCCTCAATTGCTGCTAAACTTGCTAATGGATCAACCAGTACAACGTTGGATGAATAATCCCTAAGTGACTTTTCACCCTGGGCTCGACAAAGCCGCAACTTGAAGGGCTGAGATAAAGCACTTAGTCCAGAGGAGAGGCGTGCACTCCCACTAGATGACCTAGATGAATGACTCAGCACAACAGGGAAACGCTCTAAGGAGGACAAGGCATTTTGAAGCTTCTGGACCAAGACAGTCATAGGAGCCACAGTCCCAACTTCAATAGAAGGTAGTGCAACAGCTATAAACAACTTAAACCTTGTAAGTGCTTGTTGGCGAAGCTTGGGAAGGTGGGTTTCTAATGGTCGATCTTTAGAGAAATACCCACAAGAAAAATAATTCAACAGAGCTGCAACAACACCACTACCAATGAATTCAAAAGTAGATACACCATCTCCTTTGCCAAGTTCCTTTAGCATGTCAGCTATGATCCCAATTAAATACTCTTCCGGACCAAATCCAGAAGTTTTAGATTTCCCCTTTCCATTAGTCCTTTGTTCATCAGCACCAGCATTTAACTTCATGCAAAGATTTTTCAGATGCAAAAGATCATCAGTAATACCCACTTCAGCAGCCCCAGGATCTGAAGGAAAGTACTTATCTTTAAAAGCTTTGGCAGCTGTACTAACAGATAACCGAATACTGGAATTTAACGTTGGCATATCCACAGAACTTGGAGGTGAACCAACATTTACTGAAACTGGAGTTTTCAAATCGTCCAAAGGATTTCCATCAGGATTGGAATTCCCACTCCGTCGCCGATAACGCCTAGAGCGAGATGATGCTCCAGATATAGAATCATTATCCTTCTCGGCAGGATATGCCTGTGTAGAGATACTGGTTGAATTTGCGGCTAAAATAAGTTGGTCCACTGCATGCACAACACCTTCTCTAATGAACATCTTGGAGAATGTCCCAGGAAGCTTTTCCATAAGAATTTCAGCAATTTTCAAGGCAGGAAGCAAAACATGTGGATCTTTCCATGCTAGGAGGCCAGCTAAGAAACTATGTGATCAAAGCAACAACGCATAAATTTTCTAAACCCACAAAATCAGGAGGATATCAAGCAATAGCAACCAAGTTAAACTTCTACATACCTTGATATATTTGTCACACTCAACAAAGACTGGATCATCTCTGCCGTGCTGAAATACATCAATTTCCCAATGACAGAAAGGCATTTGTGCCGAACAGGACCATTGACACTAGAACCATATATCTGTATCAAAAGCAAGCCAATACCATCAATTAACCAAAGACAAATAAGGAAGCAAAGGAGCAATTTATCAGAACATTTTTTTTCAATTTAACAAATTTATCAAGCAAATGATCAATGCACAAATGTCCACCTGTATTAAAACTGGGAGGAGATCCATCGCAAATTGCTTAAGTAGTTCAGGCTGATCATTTAATAGTTTCTCACGAGCCGATATCTCAGGAACATTTCCATTTGTGTCTTCTTGTTTCCCAGAGCTACCAGAAGGAGACTTCTTTACAATGGGCCCTTTCAAAAACATGTTGGAGATGATAGGGAGAGAAATTGTTCCATGCGGCAATGGGGGCAGAAGCTCATTCGCCAGGTTTACAATCTCAAATATCTATATATTTGAAACAGAATTAGAATAATTTCATCTCTTCACAAATGTAAGAGAACTAGAAATATCAAGGATCTAAAATAATGATGGATTTAAGGTCAAAGGCTGTTTAATGAACATTACGAGATAAAACTACACATGAATGACTAAAAGAAAAGTTCTGATGTTATACTATACCTGTTCTGGTGGCCTACTTAATGCAGGAGAAACAGAGGCATTAGAAGAAACTCCAGAACCAGATAGAATATCTTTAAGAATACCACTAATTCCAAGAAGTAGTAAGGTTTTAGCTCCAAGAGGGGATCCACTCGCACAAGTTGAAAGAAGTCGGATTAAACCCTGCATATGCCCAAGTCAAGGACCAAAACTACATGCAAAATGCATCTGACTTAAAGTAAAAATTGCACTCACGGTATATGTCGGTGTGCTGAGAGAAGCCTGACCACCTCCAGAACTGCTGTTAGAAATGAGGGAGGCAGCTTGTGTTACAAGTCCATGGTTGCACAACTCATCTAATTTGTCTGGAGATGATGCAAAAGCTTCAGCTATTCGAGTCAAACAAACAGAGGCGTGCTCCAGAACCTACAAAAATTGATAATGCATAAGGTGAAGCTATAGATAAATATTTTATACTATGGGATACAGGGATCAAATTTTCCTTCCTCTCAAGCTAAAAAAAAACTTCCTTAACAGGAAAATTTATGGATGCAAAAGGAAAAATACAGTTTCCATTATGAGACAAGACTTAAAAAAAGCATGACCTTACCTTGGAATCATGGTACTGAAGAAGGTTTGTCAGAAGAGGAACAGCTTCCATCACAAAATCAGCTGCATCTGAAGGAAGCTTCTTGCACATATTTGCAGCAGTAGACAATGCAACCCGCTGAAACAAAGAATAATGTCAACATACACACACTTGCTCACTAAAGGCATCTGTGGCCAAATGATTTATGACTATCCAAAAGAACCATATAATATAATCATCCTCTAAATGTAGGTACTTCACTGACAATTTACCTGAACTCCTGTTGAAAAGAAGTCCAAATAAGAAAGCACGGCCATAAGAGCACCTGCTCGTAGGCAGGCAGTGGGATGCTCCAGAGAGATCTTCTTTAAAGCTTGAAGGGACTGTTCATGCCATCAAACACAGTAATCAAACTATAAGAAGTTCATTTTCAAAATGCATAATTCTTCTACAACTGAAAATATGACCTAGTTTTAAAAAACAATTAGGCAGCACCAGAGTTCAACACAAATATTTATATTTCGTAAGTTTCTTCTAACACCGTTCCCATTAAAGAACAACCTGCTCAGCCAAGTCCATGTATTCTATTGTGAGCAACCTGGCACAAAAGATTGAGACTGCACCATAATGCACAACAGCAGCACAAGATGAAGGGAGCACATCGCAGAGATGGGTCAATGCTCTGGCAGCAAGAAGCATGATGTCAGGGTTGCTCTCGTGATTCAACAACCCCACGAGCACAGGAACAAACGAATCAACAGAGAATGTACTAAGCGATTCTTCAGTCCCAATCGAAAGCATCTCACAGAGCTGTGTCAATGCTTCGACCTGCCGCCCTTCTTCGCCGTCCGCCCGCAATCCAAAGAGGATCTTTTTCAGCCTCCCACTCTGGTGAGAGGAAGATGCAGAGCCCATAGCCGACGATGGAAGCAGATCATCCAAACCAGCACCGAGTTTCCGAAGAAGCCCCTGAAGTGCACTACTCGCAGAGGTCAAGTTTTGATGCAAAATCCCCACACCGCCTTCACTGTCATTGTCATTGTCATCGTCCTCGTCTCCACCACTGCCATCCATGTTCAATGCCGCATCCCTGTCCCTAATCCTAACATCGTGCTCTTTCTCCTTCCCCTTGTCGGAGGAGTTTTCTTTGTTGTTGCGGCGATCGCGGCGGGAGCCAGAGGATTCATTGGCAGAGTCCATGGGAAGAGGAGGAGGAGGAGGATTTTTAGGGGGCAAGGGTTCCTTAGTCCTGATGCACGGGACCGAGTGTTCACGGCGGCGGAAGCGGAAGAAGAAGAAGAAGACGAAGAGATACGTGCGCGCTTGCTTGAACGAGTGGTGGGACCAGAGGAAGGGGATGAAGGGGCAGCTGAGGAAGCCTCCGCCCGCTTCCGGCTCCGAGTTTCCATACAAAATCCAGCCAACCCGCAATCTATCAACTCGCTCGCCACCGAGCGCCAATCACAACGCTACCATGGATTGATCGAGTCTTTATGGTGTTGAGTTGAATGAATCGGCTCCGCAATTCGAAACCCTAGAAATTGCAGATGAGGGGATTTCACGTTTTCGAACGAGGCGTTGAGTGAGAATTGTGAGGAGTGTAATCAGCAATAGTGATGATGAGGATTCAGAGGTAAAAAGTACCGAAAGGGGATTGTTGCCGGAAAACCCTAAGCCAGCCAGGGAAAGGGGTGAGGAAGAAGAAGAAAGAAATGGAGGAATAAAGGGACAGAACAAAACGAGGCTTTTATATGTAACTTTCTTTGCCTTTTTTTATGATTATTGAAAATTAATTAAAATTTTGTTCGATGAATTGGTCATTTTCGTTCATCAAACGGAACTGAAACTAGTTACGCTCCTCGGCGGCAATCTTGCAATGTGGCGCGCACGTACACTTCGATCCCTCGACGCCGTCGTTTCAATAGACACCAGCATAATTAATATTCGTGGCACACTATAATTAAAATTAAATTATAATTGACTCATATATAATATATTTATTAAATTATTTTTATTTATATTTAATAGAAGATGATTTATAATACAAATTTTAGATAAAATATAAGACAAAAATTAGAGATATAAGTAAATTTTATGTTTTGTATTGTATTGCATTTGCTGTCTTTCTTTTTACTGCGTAAATGTCTGTGCAAACTGCAAGATAACCCAATTAAACATAATTGAGTCAGGTTTAGTTGGATTCATCTTTTTTAGCAATCCAATTCAACCCCATTGCGGTTGGATTAGATAATTTGATTGAGTAATTAAAAAGTATTTTCGGTAATTTTAAAAAATAGAAAAATGTATTGCCACTGATAAATCAAATCATTATTTCTTCTATATTTTCTATAATTACTTAAAATAAGTACTGTTAAACCAGTTTTGTTTCAATACTTTTAATTCTTAATTCTTATCTTTATATATATATATATATATATAATATATGAGGGTAGTTTTGGAATATAAAAGAAAATTCGTGAGGATAGTTATGAAAATATATTTTTGGTGAGTAAAGAAAAAAAAATATTTTAACTGGGCTTAATTAGAATAGAAAAAGAAAATAACATTTGCACTATATTTTAATTATCATTTATGTATAATTAATAAAATAAAATGGATCATTTTTTATATAATTTTTAGCATCCAACCTTATTTATGTTGTCATCACATGTACTCTTTTTTTACTGGCATCTACACACAAGCATAACCATGTCTTTACTCTTCTTTTACTAAGAACACAAGTATAATAAAATAAAATAATAATAAAATATTATCACATTATCACTTAATGACCAAAATAAATGAAAGGATGAAAACATTGGACGAAATAAAGTTGGGGACGTTGGCCCGTCTTCGAAAACTTAAGGTCTCGTTGGGGGGTAGTTTTCAGTTTTAAAATTTTTAAAAATCAAAACTACATTTCAGTTTTTTTTAGTTAAAGGATCAAAACCTTAAATGTCAAAAAATTCTGGACCAAAAATATAATTTACTCTTTATAAAATATCCAACAAAATAATAATAAAAACTATATAAATTTATGATATATCATATATAATAAAAAGGTAAAAATGAAAAAACTCTATCATATGAATAAAAAAAAAGTAAAATAATAAATTTTTACCTTGAATATTAAGTTTAGAAAGAAATCTAATAAATATTCAAGGAAAAAATGAATAAATATAAAAATTTATAAGCTACTAAAAAAACTTGTTAATCAAACAATCAAACAAATATTCTCACAAATAAAAAAAAAAATTATAGACTAGTTGAAATATATTGTCAAACTTACTCTTAGCAATGACAGACAATTAACTATTTAGAATTTGGATTGACAAAGAGATACTAGGAATGAGAAGAGAGTGCATAAAAAGGGTCACATGCAGGAAAAAGACTCTCTAGAAATGGAAAATACAACAATACTAATGTTGTATTATTCGGGGTTCACAAAAACAATCATGAATATGTATCAGTGCTCTTCTATGCATCATGGTGCCCTTTCTCGGATGTGTTTATACCAATTTTCTCTGTCCTTTGTGCGCTGCACCCTTCTATTCCTCATTTTGTCATTGAAGAAGAATTATTGATTAGGCCCATATTTGTGTAATTTGTTTTTTGTTTTCATTTATTTATTTTGTTCTTTTGATTTGATTTTACCTAAGCTGATTTTGATCTTGGATCTGAATTTGATGTTGAACTAAGCTTGGATTTGTTAATGGAGAAAGACCAAAAATCGTGAAAAGGAAAAGCATCTTCGGATGGCTTTTAGCCGTCAAAAATTGTGTTCTTCATCTTAGAAAAGCAATTTCTAGAGGATTAACCGTCAAAAAATAAATTCGCTATAAAATTACCATCACATTATTAGATCATTAGTTAACGGTGTTATTTGATGGCATTGACTAAAAACATTAATGGAATAAAAGCTCAAGGACTAGAGTCGTCAAAAATTTAAGGGACTAAAAGTGAAAACATAAAAAAGTTTAGGAACCAAAAACATAATGTATAAATTTAGGGTTGAAGAATGTGAATAAGTTTGAAGCTATTGCATAGAATGGAAGTGTGATTCAAGAATAACGACGCAGAGTAATTCTACGTGGCATCGAAAAATGATAATTTAGCGTTTGTTAAACTCTTCACTAACAAATGTGGGTATTCAAAGTTTTGTATCTCATCCATCTTTGTTAACCTCGTTTTTGTCCACTGAGCAAGAGGGGACAGATTGATTAATGAAAATTGTTTATTAGAGAAATTGTTATAATGTATAATTTTTAGTCCAATAAAATGCATGGGATAACAAAATAGAAGTGTGAATTGTGTTTTTGCTATATCAAATTTAACACCATAAATAAACATGTATTAAAAATATTAAACCAAAATCTTTCATATTAATTTAAAAGTTTAATTTATTCTATATTAAATAATTGTGTACAAATAAAATGTGTGTGTGTGCATGGGTGTGTTATATTGTGTCGACAACACAAAAATTTCAATTCATCACGGCAAGTAAGGGTGTCCCAAAAGTTCACAATCAAAAGGTTTTCCCCCTTCGATATTGAAGTTCTCTACCGTTGTCATTTCACCATGACATAATTCTTCTCGCGCGACATTGATTCGATTTTGAACAACAAACCCAGTATGAGGACATTTATGGCCATCCCAAATGGGCCATACAGGGTCGAAAAATAGCCCAACCCAAATATTTTTCTGTTGGACCCACCACACTCCTTGGTCCTGTTTTGCGTGTGGAACTGAAGGACGTGTTCAAGTTTGAGGTGCGTGGCACGTCACATGTGAAGTGCACATTCACAAATACAACTCGAGTGGTGGATCGGGCCTGCCATGATTTGTGCTGGGTGTTTGGGTTTTACTCAAGAAACCTCTCCAATAGCCCATACAGGGACAAATTCATTCATGAGAATGCAGGGGAATCTGGCACAATTGAATTTTCAACTATTCTTAATGTGTATTTTCACACCTTATCATTTATTATTACTTGTTTGTTATAACTTCTTGATCATATATTTCTTTCAATTTATCATCTTTTCTATAATTAAAAATAATCTTATATTATAATTTAAATTGTTCATTATTTATCCAATATCTATTTCTTTATATTTACATATTTATGTATCATTTTTTATGAAAAAATATTTATGCATAATAAAATTTGGTGCTTGTTGATTTTTTTTTGCATATCCTATTATTTGCCTGAATTTATTATCTGTTGCTTAAGATACTTATATAAAACTTATCATAAAAAATATATATAAAAACAATCGAACTCTTAAGACTTTACGTATGGACAGACAAAAACATAAGTCATACTTTTTCATATTTTTCTTCTCACTCCTACTCTTTAAAATTTTAATTTTTAATTTTTTTATAAAATTATTTTTAAAAATTAATAACAAAAGTTTTTATAAAAATACCCATATTCTCATAAGTGTGTCAACAAACTTTTTTTTTAAATAACTTTTTTAGTTTAAATAAATCGACTTAGAAAGTCTTTTACTTTTATGAGAGCATCAATAGGTAAAGTAAGTTTTTTTTCTTCTTTAAAGAGAGAAGTAAAAGTGAAATTAAATTTGAACTAATTCAAATTAAGTTGAATGGAATGATATATATCTTACTAAATATCACTAAGTATTTATTTATATACCATGTGTATTTAGTAAGATATATATCATTGACACAATAGAATTGTTTTTAAAAAGACTAATATTAAAAAATACTTTTAAAAACAAATAATATTACAAAATATGTTACTAATTAGTATTTTAATTATTCTAGAATCCAACTTTATGAAAGTAATATGGCTGACACAATGACACTAACTATTGGTTGGGAATCTATGGTTATGAAGACAATAAATTGTATATTCTAATTTCTGCACACAAACCATTGAAATATCTAATAGAATAATCTGTCAACCCATGAAAGCCGAAAGTACTCTTAAAGCACGTATAAGATGTTGGTGCTCTCTCCTGATTGTACAAAGTCGAGACTATGATCACTAAAGATAATAATATTTCATATTACACTTTGTATAAAAATGAGTTTATCCGCAGATAATTAGATAGTTTTATATATATATATATATATATATATATATAATTTCAGAGATAATGTTTAATTGTTCATCATAGTAATCGAAATTAAAATAGGGTTGAAGAGATAATACTTAAATATATATTTTATAATAATTGATTGGATTCGGATGATTAATATATTAAAATTGATATTAAATTATTTGAATATTATTTTGGTTTAATCTTGATAAAAATAATTATTGATAAGACTTTATTTATTAATTGATTAAATTTTGGATTAATCAAAATCTCATTAATGAATCAAGAGGTTAAGACAAAAATATATATTTTAATATTATATTGTATATAAAATAATAAACCAATTCAAAAAAATTTAAACTCAACAAAATTTTAAATTAATATAAAAAATTATACCATACGTGATATAGGATAAACTCATTTTTAT